>NW_004624778.1:4508638-4552046 GCF_000247695.1 Heterocephalus glaber
CCAAGAGACTCATGTAATGGTACAAGATCCCAATGATGAATGTAACTGTATTGTATACCTAAAATGTACCAATAAAGTTAATGGGGGGAAAAAAAGAAAAAAGAAGCTTAAGAGCATGTGGGAGTTCATGCTGGAATTGTGGAGAATGGGCCCTCCAGGCCAGGGAGGGACCATCCATCAGAGCAGATCTGCAGCTGTGAACAGCACCTCTCAACTCCTTCCCTCTACCTAAGGGAAGGAGCAATGTGGCAGCCATCTTTCCATCATGGCAACACAATAGCTGCTTTTGAGACCTGGAGAGAGCCAGACAGTGGGCAGCTGGGACGAGGACCTGAGCCAGCCAAACTGAGCCCTGGAACATTTGACTCAGCAGGAAGATGGCAGGCAGGGAGCAAGGAAGTCTCTTCCCCACACATCAGAGGCCTAGCTAAATGCATAGCCACACTGTTCCATTTTCACATGCTCTAAATCAGCTCACTCAATGCAGCTTGTGCATCAACCTTGGAGCCATGCTTCTACACATCCTGCCTCAGAACCTCTTGGCTAGAGACCTCTTCTTTGTTCTTGCTAATGGGGCTGAGGCAGGAAGATGATGAGTTCAAGGCCATCCTGGGCAACTTGAGAGGTCTCTGTCTGAAAGTAAAAATGAGTAGTGATGTAGCTCAGTAGGAGAATGCTTCTCTTGCATGCGTGAAGCCCTGTGTTCAATCCCCAGCAACACACAAATATGATTAAATAGCAAGCCATTTATGTTATGAATAAATACAGTGTAGAGACAGAAGGGACCCTTCAGGAGGGTTAAAGAAAACCTGAGCCCTTTTTGAGGACAGAAATAACAGCCTTTGTGTGGCTATGAGCAGCAAGCAACTTTTAAGCCAATGTGTAGTTTGAAGCTGACACACAGTAGTTTTGACCCCTGTCTCTGTGCAGGCAGCACTGTCCTCCTGTGCAGGTTGCCATGCCTACCCAAGTTCCCTATTAGCCTGCAAGATCAAATCCAATATCCAATCAAACAAGTGTCCACCCTCCAGGAGATGGAAATGAAGCCCCTACCCATAAAATAGGACCACAGCCCCAGATTCAGTGCTGTCCCAGTCCTAGGAGTGGCTCTTTACCACTTCCTCTTGCAATTCCTACAATAAAATTAGTCACTTTTCACTGATCTTCTGTTCTGATTCTTCTTCCTCTTTCTACATGAGAGAAGGTGAGAGACAAGCCTGGCAAGGGTGAGTCTGAGGACCTTAGACCCCAGAGTCACTGGACAAAACATAATTGGGGGTTCATATAGGATGGAAAGAAGACCACTCAAGACCACTGGACATGGTCAATATACTCAGCCCAAGAGGACACTCTGTTCTCTTCTCAGCTCACTTTCTGGAGACACCCCTCACCACTATCTAGTACAGTAGAAATCTGGCTGGGCCCCTTTTTGGTGTTAGGGCACCTGGTTGCTGGGAGGATTGAGTGTAGTCTCCAACTGACAAGGAAGAGACTAGGATTTTAGTCTTAGTGGCAGATTTGTATAAGTGTCGGAATGCCTATGCTAAGAGGGGATCCTTCAGGCCCAGTTGTAAGGGCAAACAGGAAATACCAACAGGCACCCAGGACTTGGAGGCAGAAAGCAAAATTTATTCACCTTGACAGGCCTGGTTGGTGTTATGCCAGGCAAGTGAGAAAAATCACCAAACACTAGGACAAAGACAAAGTTAAAACTGAAAGGAGTTTATTCACATTCGTGGACTCCACCCTCTAAAAGGAGTAAAGCCCAGAAGCAGGGGACAGCACAGCTTTTATAGGTAACTCAAAGAAGTTCAGGCAGAGGTCAACATGTTCTTCAACCGGCTGCAAAATATCTTTCACAACCCAGCTTCTTTTCAACCCTCCTATCTTGTCAAGATAGGACATTCTGTGGCTACAGGGTTCAGTGGTTACAGGGAGGCACCAGGCACCATCTGTTCCCAGAGAATGATAAAGCATATCTACAGAAGCAGAGCCAGCGATTAGAAGGGCAGTTACAAAAATACATCTTTAGGAGAATTCCAGCATTCTGTAAGGGGAGGGGTATGAGGGGAGTTCACTCATAGGCCAAGATGGCATTACTTAGGTTCACTTTTGGTCTCACATTCCCCACTGGTTTTTGTACAAACTCAAACCTTTGATTTATGTCTGTCATATTTTTTCAGGCAAGGGTTTATACATTTGATTCAGCACCATAATCGTCAAATTTAATAATCTATGAACCGCTGAGAGTACATACAGTAAGGTAGGCATTGTATGCCACAACATGATAACAACAAACATATGATTACAATTATGACTACAAGAAAAAGCTGTTTTAACCATTGCATATTAGGCAACCATTGAATTAACCATTGAAACAAATCCCATCCTAATTTTTCATTATGTATTTTCTCTGTCAATTCTTCTGATTGTTTTATTTTTTCCTGAATCCCTGGGCTATTGTCAGTCATATTAAAACAGCACATATTTTTTATTTTTTCACATCCTAGATGATGGAACAAGAGCAAGTAATCTATTGCTGCCCTGTTGTCTAGCATAGCCTGTTGGTCTTCTTGTAACTCCTGATTAATTAATGCCAAGGCAGATGAGGTAGCATTTAGACCTTTGACCACCTTGCACGACAATTTTTGTACCACCTTTTCTGCATGAATTCCTGTGGCAGGCTGAGCAAGCACAGATACTATCATAGGTATCACTTGAGGATCTGTCAAGAGACCTACATCATCATCACATCCTGGTTCAATATAGGGTGACCAATGTTTAATTCTTTTGGGCACTATCAAATCAGTTTGATCTGGCAATATTATGGCCAAGTGAATTAGGCAGCACCGAGTCTCAGACAAGTAGGCAGGGATATAATTAAACATTACTCCTTCACATGTATAAAACCATCCTGATGGTAAAGGCACATGACCATCACTATATATGATTTTTTGTTCCTCATAACAGGTCATTTTTTCTGACCTTTTTAATCTTAGACATTTTGTAGTACAATTTTTAAATACAGCACATTGTATATTGTTTAACGTAATCATCTGAGGTGTGTATAACTTAATAGCATTTTTTGGTTTAGAATAAGAGGGGGTTCCCCCAATTGTAACTATCTTCATATGTAAGATTTTTTCCTGGGATGTCTTTAAACAGAGTATAAGGTTGTATCAGACTCAAGGGAGTGCACACCAGGATGAGACAACTCCCTAATACATAATGTAAATTTATATCTACATTTAAACAGAACTCAGACAAATTAAGTGATTGTGCCAGCTGAATCCAAACATTACCAGTAAGGTCCAATTGTTTTGGGGGTAATATTGCCAATGTTTCAGAAAATAGTGACTTAAAAATAATGATCATAATAAAAGTTGAATTATGGGTCAATATAGTAAACATTATTATTCCCAACAAAAGTAATCCATCAGTTTCCCTTTTTACCTCTTGGACCTTATAAAATTTTTATTTGAATCTAAGAACATTTTATTAGAATAGAGAGGGAGAGTCCAAAAGGAATCATGAATATATTTTATAGGATTTGCATTTATGTCTATCCATTTACCATCATTTTTCTAAGCCAAAACTGACTCATAACCCCACTCAGCACAGTAAGGGGGCCTTCCCTGACACTTTGAAGGGCCAGCTGAACTGCAACAATAAAATGACAGGCTATCAGCTGAGGCAGCCAGATTACCCAGAGTATTTATCACGGACCACATTACATTTCTGTAGGTTGCACTTGTGGGTTTCCAGTGGGGACAGAACAGTTGGCAAAGAGACACATTTTTAAACTTTAGATCACTTTGGTCTGGCCCAAACTTTACCTGTCTATGTATGTGTCCCGTGTCAGTTTCCCAGAGCTGTCATTCCTCCCACTGGGGCAGTCATCCCAGCCGTTGCCTTCTCACACATTCCAGCATTAACAAGAAGGTGATGTATTTCCAACTCGTCCCGGTCTTAACTTTTTGTCACCTGGTTGGCTGATGACCCTCCATTTGTCCTCCGGGGTGTCCTCAGGAGCCGCTTTGATGTGGCAGTGATGTATCCACAGTGTTTTTCCCATGACCTTTACGGTGGATGGCATCATCAAGATCACCTGGAAAGGTCCCTCCCAATGTGGCTTCAGAACCTTAGACGAATGTCTCTTTACCAGCACCAGATCTCCAGACTGAAATTTATGGTGGGTGACATCAGGTTGAGGGGCCGGCCTAGCCTCCTGAACTCAATTTCGCAGTTCCTGTTGGATTACCTGGAGGGCTTTTAAAGAATTTAACAAAGTATGATTTTCACATTCTGATACATTTTCCAAATTTACCCTGGGTAGTAAGGGAGATGGTCTCCCAAACATGATTTCATAAGGAGTTAACTTTTCTATATAAGGAGTGCATCTAGTTCACAAGAGGGCCAGCAGGAGAAGGTCTGGCCAGCTTCCTCCAGTCTCCAAAACAGTTAATGTTTCCTTTAATGTTTGATTCATCCTTTCCACTTGCCCTGAACTTTGTGCCTGATAGGCACAATGAAGTTTCCAATCAATGTTAAGGGCCTTGGTCACCAATTGGGATACCTTAGCCATAAAGGGCGAGCCATTGTCAGACCCCAGAGTATGGGGGAGGCCAAATCGGGGGATGAGCTCCTGTAACAACTTTTTGCTGACTATTGTAGCTATCTCTACATTAGTAGGGAAGGCTTCTACCCATCCAGAGTAAGTATCTACCCAAACCAACAGGTACCTATATCCGTGGCTGGGCTTGACTTCAGTAAAATCCAATTCCCCAAATTCCCCGGGATGCTCACCTCGGCATCGGGCTCCCTCACCTGTGGATGTTGACTTGGCATTTATCTGGGCACATGTCTGGCACCTAGAACAGATATCTTGGACCATGACAGCAGGTCTCGGAGTCAAAAACCTGGAGCTCACTAGTTGTCTGAGTTTCCTTTCTCCAAGGTGAGTAAACTGGTGTATTTGTTGAATTAGCTTTTGGCCAAGGGCCTGAGGCAAGCAAACTTGGCTGTCGGGATGACGCCACCATCCATTTTTATCTTTTATAGCTCCCACCTGGGCATTTTGTTCCTCTTCCTCTGATGAGTAATGTGGCTTAGTCGCTTAGTCAGCAGCTAGGAAAAACCTTTAAGGAGCAGGGTAGGGGCCATCCCCACTGGTTTTCAGCAGCCAGTTTAGCAGCTAGATCAGCCTTTTGATTTCCTATAGCCTCTGGTGTGTCAGGCCTCTGATGTCCCTTGCAATGTATTATAGCCACTGATTTAGGCTTCCATACGGCTTCTAGTAAAGCTAGGATCTCATGTTTATTTTTGATGTCCTTTCCTCCTGATGTGAGCAGACCCTATTGTTTATATATCTCTCCATGAACATGTACAGTTGCAAAGGCATACCGACTGTCCATGTAGATATTAACAACCTTTCCCTCACCCAGGTTTAAGGCTTGAGTGAGGGCTATCAGCTCTGCTCATTGGGTGGAAGTTCCAAGGCCTAGGGCAGTGGCCCATCTCGTTACTCCCTGGCCATCTACCACCGCTGCCCCCACATACCTGACTCCTTGTTCGATGAAGCTGTTCCCACCCATGAAGAATGTCTCCTCAGGGTCCTCCAGGGGCATATCCTGCAAATCGGGCCTGGTCACAGTTATATCCTGGAGGGTCTCCTGGTAGTCATGTAGCAGAGTTGTCGTGTCTGAGGCTGGCAGCAGGGTTGCAGAGTTTAGGGTAGTGGCTTCTGTGAACTTGATCTGGGGGTGGTCAATCAGGAGTGCCTGATATTGAGTCAGTCTAGCATTTGATATCGAACACTCAGAGCCTCCTCGTAGCATGGAGGAGACTGTATGTGGCTTGCTGATCATGAGCCCCTATCCCAAGCTTAGTTTGTCTGCCTCCTTTATGAGGAGGGCTGTCTCCACGATGGCTCTGAGACAGGGTGGCCAGCCAGCAGCCACAGGATCAAGTCTTTTAGACAAATAAGCCACGGGTCTTTTCCAGGGTCCTAAAGTTTGAGGACCCCTTTTGCCACTCTGTCTTTTTCAGCCACGAACAATTGGAAAGGCTTTCCGATATCTGGGAGAGCCAAAGCTGGTGCCTGAACAAGGGCTTGTTTTAAGGTCTCAAACACCCTCTGTTCATTCTCTGTCCATACTAAGGTTGTGTTCCCTCTGGCTGTGGCTGCATATAAAGGCTTTGTGATCTCCACAAACCCTACAATCCAGAGTTGGCAGTAGCCAGCAGTTCCCAGGAACTCACGCACCTGTGTTTTTGTGGTGGGTGTTGGGATCTGTAATATAGCTTTTTTCCATCTCTGGGACAATTGTTGAGTGTCCCCGTCAATTTCATACCCAAGATAAGTGACCTGGGAAGCACAGATCTGGAACTTTTGGGCTGACACTCGATATCCCAGTTTCTGTAACAGTCTCAACAAGTCTTTAGTAGCTGCCATACAGGTGTCCTGATCATCAGCCGCTACTAGGAGGTCATCTACATACTGGAGAAGGGTCACCTCAGGATGAGATGCTCTGAACGGAGCCAAATCCCTATTTAGAGCCTCATCAAACAGAGTGGGAGCATTTTTGAACCCTTGTGGCAGTCTTGTCCAGGTCAGTTTTCCCGAGTACCCTCCTTTAGGGTCCACCCATTCAAAAGCAAAAAGGGGCTGACTCATCTCAGCCAATGGCAGACTGAAGTCATCTTTGAAGTCCAGCACAGTATAGACTTGTTGTTGTGGGGGCAGGAGGCTTAGCAGGGTATAGGGATTTGGCACAGTGGGGTGTACAGTCCCAGTTCTTTTGTTTACCTCTCAGAGGTCTTGGACAGGCCTGTAGTCAGAAGTACCAGGCTTTTGGACAGGCAAGAGTGGAGTGTTCCAAGGTGATTGGCACAGCTTTAAGATTCCAGCATCTAGGAGTCTATTGATGTGCATTTGAATCTTTTCTTTTGCCTCCTTCTTGATGGGATACTGTCAGACAGAAACTGGCTGGGCATTAGATTTTATACAATACATTTACATTTATCATTGGGTGTTTGTACCTGAACATGATGTATCTTAGTTCTTATTTTTTTCCCCATTACCTATGTGCCCTTCACCCCCACCACCCTTCCCTATTTACATAGACTTTGTTTCCTTTTTCTTTCTTTCTTTCTCATAATTTTTCCTTTCCTTTATTCCCTTTCCCCTTCCCCTCCTGCCACCCCTACCCCTTTGGACCTTTTCCTATTTCAAATTATCAATTATTCATTTTAATCATTTTCATCCTTATTTACAATTTCAGTTTCTCACACTAGAGAAACTATTTGGTATTTACACGTGTGTCCTATTTATTTCACTTAAGAGTATGGTCTCAATATGCATCCATTTAGCTATAAATGACTCTAGTTTCTCATTCTTTATGGCTGAGTAGTACTCCATTTTATTAAAAAAAAAACACACATATTCTTTATCCAGTTTCCAGTTGATGGGCACTTGGACTGTTTCCAAACCTTAGCTATTACAAATTGTGCTGCTATAAACATAGGTGCACATATATCGCTGTGGTATGATTCTTTTAATTCTTTGGGGAAGATATTCAGTAGGGGAATAGCTGGGTCAAATGGGACCTCTAGCCCTAGTTCTTTGAGGTATCTCTATACGGATTTCCACAGTGATTGAACCAGTCTACACTCCCACCAACAATGGAGAATGGTTCCTTTCTCTCCACACCCCCACCAGCATTTATTATTGGTTGATTTCTTGATAGCAGCCATTCTTTGTAGGGAGAGTGGGTATTAGATTTTAAACTGACCACTATTGGAATTTGGTGGCTTGCCAGTCCAGGGGGGTTAGTTTCAGCCCGTACAAGTGGAAATTCTTTTTGTAAAATTTCAATATTATTGGGGGATTCATCCTTTGGCTCTGCAAGTAACAGGTATTCAGAAGTCAATGGACAAGTCACCATAATCTTGATAGTCCCCTGAGGGATGCCTAGTTTTAAATTTGCCTTTTCTTCTGTAAAGGTAATTGTGGCTCCCAATTTTCTCAACAGGTCCCTACCTAGCAAGGGGTATGGACACTCCGGAATCACCAGAAAGGAATGGGTTACTTGCCTGTGACCCAAGTCTACCATTCATGCAGTTGTCCACTTATAACCCTGAGCGCCCTTGCCAGTAGCCCCCGTACCAAAGTCTCTCGTGTTGTCAATTTTCCCAAAGGTTTAGTCAGTACCAAATGGGTCACCCTGGTATCTACCAGGAAGTTGGCTGGTGTGCCCCCAATTTTTAATTTCACCATGGGCTCATGGGGGCTCAGTTTGAATGAGCCCTGATTTTCCTATTCCATATCTTCATAGGTCAGAACTTCCTTTGTCTTTTTCTGCTTCTGTCCCTCTTTTTCCTTCTTGAGGGGACACTCATTTTTCCAATGTCCAGTCTATTTGCAATAGGCACATTGGTCCCTTCTGAGCTTAGCCCACAGGGGTTTCTCTGGCTTAGGTCTCCCAGTCTGTTTACTTGTCTCATAATTTTTGAGAGCAGCAATAGTAACTTTTCCTAGCCACTTGGCAACTGCCTCTTCTGGGGAGTCCTGATTGTCAAAAATCTTTTGTGCTATACTCAGGAGCTCGGACCTGTTCTTTCCCTCAAATCCTTCCAATCTCTGAAGTTTCTTTCTAATATCTGGGGCTGACTGAGACACAGAAGCCAGATTTATCATGGCTGCGTTTTCTGGAGCATCAGGATTAATAGGTGTATAGACCTGATACGCCTCTAGAAGGTGCTCCAGGAAAGCCTCGGGGGACTCTGTCTTATCCTGTTTTACCTCACTCAACTTGGTCAAATTAGTCGGCTTCCTAGCCGCTTGGTGGAGTTCCTGTAAAAGGTGCTGGTGGTAACTGGCCAGGTCTCTCCTACCTGCATCAGCATTGGGGTCCCAGTCTGGTTGGCAGGTTGGCACCTCGGCCTCTGCTCACTACAGATAAGCCAGAGTGCCAGGACTGAGGTCTGGGTTTGGTCCCAGGGCTGCCTTAATGGCCTCTTGAAAAATTTGGTCCCGTTCCTCTGTAAGTGAAGAGGGTGTGGAGCAACTGCTAGCAGTCATCCCAGGTAGGCTGATGAGTATGGAAAACAGATTCTAGGAGGTGAATCAAGGCCTGGGGTTTCTCTGAAAAAGGGGGAACTTGATTTTTCCAATTATAAAGGTCACTAGTAGTAAAGGGAATGTACACGAATCCACCACCTGGCTCAGCCTGTTTTAAAGCAAGGACTGTGGACGTTACCTGACTAGTTGTCCCTTGTGACTCATAAGCTTGTCCCAATCAGGTATGAGGGGGAGACAGGGGGTCAGATGGTGCAGTTGGGGCAGAGGGATTAGTGGGGGTGGAATCAGAAGGGGAGTCAGGGTCTTCTTCAGGTTCTTCATCCTGGGCCCGATATAGGGGTGGACGAGGACGGAAGTCGTCCTCATCCCATGGAGCCTGGAAAACCTTACATTTCAAAAGAGGCTTAGTAACAAACACATCCACCATCTCTTGGGAACTCTTCCATCGGAGGAAATGACAACGGACCTTATTTTCACTAAACCTAGATGACTGGGCAACTCTCAGACAGGTAAGAAAAGAGGTCTTCTACTAGGTCCATCCAAACATCAATATAAGGGAATTGATCTCGGTGATGGGGCCCTCCTTTTCCTGTGACCCGATTCGAAACCTGTTGGGTAGTTTGAATGCTAAAAGTTCCCACACTTGGCCATCCCACCCCTAACAATTGCCACTCTAATTGACACAGGGTCTGGAGTTTTCCTTTTGAGAACTTGATGCCGAATTCATCTGCTTTCTGTGGAGTATAAATTTGAGAAAAATATTGTAAAACACATTTAAGGGGGGTGGAGGGGGTAGATTGTCTGGCTCCCATGGCTCACTGTAGAACAAAACTGAAAGCAAAAGGCACACAGAGCAAGCTGACAGACAACAAACAACAGATACACAGATATTTAGACAGATTATAGTCTTCTTTACCAAAAGGATAAATTGACCAGGGGACTTCCCACCATCACGGCAAAGTCCCAGGCATGGGAATTAGTGCTGCATCTGACTTCCCTTTCACCCTCTGTAGGATCCACTGACTGAGAATCATGAGATTTTTACCTGGCCTCCAGAGGTTTTCCAGATAAACTCCCTTCAGGATGGCTGGAACAACCTGAATCCTCCGCTCAGGGCCCAAGCTCCCAGGGTCCTGATCAAATGGTCAGGGTGGCCTCCCCGGGCCTATCTTGGGCCACGGTGGCCTGAGACAGGGGCCGTCCACCAGACAAAAGTCACCGAGTGATGGTCATCTCACTGGGGCCTCCAAAATGTTATACCAGGCGAGCAAGAAAATCACCAAACACTGGGACAAAGACAAAGTTAAAACTGAAAGGAGTTTATTCATGCATGTGGACTCCACCCTCTGAAAGGAGTGAAGCCCAGAAGCAGGGGACAGCACAGCTTTTATAGGTAACTCAAACAAAGAAGCTCAGGCAGAGGTCAACATGTTCTTCAACCAGCTGCAAAATATCTTTCACAACCCAGCTTCTTTTCAACCCTCCTATCTTGTCAAGATAGGACATCCTGTGGCTACAGGGTTTGGTGGTTACAGGAAGGCACCAGGCACCATCTGTTCCCAGGGAGCAATAAAGCATATCTACAGAGGCCAGGGATTTAGTTCAGTGGTTCCACTGCCTGCCTTGCAAGGACAAGGACCCGAGTTTGATCCCCGGTACCAAAAAAAAAAAGCATATCTACAGAAGCAGAGCGAGCAGTTAGAAGGGTGGTTACAAAAATACAACTTTAGGAGAATTCCAGCACTCTGCAAGGAGAGGGGGTATGAGGGGAGTTCACTCACAGGCCAAGATGGCATTACTTAGGTTCACTTTTGGTCTCACAGTTGGAATAATTCCTCAGAAAACCAGGCACTGTCTTTCTGTCTGTCTAGAGTTTATATAGGATTTCCAAGCAGGAACTAG
The DNA here is from genome assembly GCF_000247695.1 of Heterocephalus glaber. The sequence goes on from NW_004624778.1 coordinate 4,519,623, forward strand.
TACAGAAATGGAACAGGCAGTTGATTGGTTACATAAATAACATCATTATTACTGATTGGTCTAAAGCAAGGTCAAACTCAGGGTAAGAAACATTAATTTTAGGGTAAGGTTGGCTAGATAATGAAGACACATATTTGGAGTAAGCATCAGTTCTGGGTAGGGTCTGCCAAGGAGGACCAGATGAGAAAGGCACATACTTAAGAGTGGGCATACATTACATTCCAGAAGGTGGGCTAGATAAGGAAGAGTATACAACAGTTCTGGGTAGGGTCTGCCAAGGGGGAGCAGATAAGAAAGACATGTACTGGGCTCCAGGGCTAGAAAAGAGCATTGATGCCAGCACCAGCAATGAATTCCAGGAGGCACAGTCTGCCCTGTGACCCTGAGGAGCAGCAGAGGCTGCTGGTGGCCTCTTTGCAGATGTATTGCTGACCTTGAACATCATCCCATTTGAAAGTCACAGTGAAGCTCAGCCATCAGTATGTCCAAGTACAAACTTATTATACTGAGACATGGAGAGGGTGCTTGGAATAAGAACTGATTTTGTAGCTGGGTGGATCAGAAACTTAACAGTGAAGGATTAGAGGAAGCCCAGAATTGTGGGAAGCAACTCAAAGCACTAAACTTTGAGTTTGATCTTATGTTCACATCCATCCTTAATCAGTCCATCCTCACAGCCTGGTTGATCCTGAAAGAGATGGGGCAGGAATGGGTCCCAGTGGAAAGCTCCTAGCATCTAAATGAGTGTCACTATGGGGCCTTGATTGGGCTCAACAGGGAGAAAATGGCTTTGGATCATGGTGAAGAACAAGTGAGGGGTGGAGAAGAAGTTACAATGTGACCCCACCTCCCATCAAGGAGTCACATCCCTACTGTCATGAAATCTACAACAACCGGAAGTATAAAGTGTGAGATGTTCCCTTGGATCAGGTGCCGCAAACTGCAAGCTTAAAGGATGTTCTGGAGAGACTTCTTCCTTACTGGAATGAAAAGATTGCTCCTGATGTACTGAAAGGCAAAACCATTCTGATATCTGCTCATGGAAATAGCACTAGAGCTCTCCTGAAACATCTGGAAGGTATCTCAGATGAAGACATCATCAACATTACTTTTCCTACTGGAGTCCCCAGTCTCCTGGAGCTGTATGAGAATATGCATGCTGTTGGGCCTCACCAGTTTCTGGGGTACCAAGAGGCCATCCAGGCAGCCATTGAGAAAGTGGATGATCAAGGAAAAGTGAAACGAGCCAAAAAATAAAGATTTTTCCACAGGTGGCTGGCTGTGCCATGCATTGTGTTATGGGTGCTGATTTCTTTTTCCCCTGATTTTTCTGATATTTCCAAGGCTAGGTAGTAGTATCTGTGTAAACTTATCTTGGCCCAGATAATACTTAAGGATGCATAAGTGCTTATGTCATAAGCCTTAGGGGTTAGCTTTCCTGCTAGTCCTGTTTGAACTAGTTACTAAACTAGTAACCAGTGGGGTTTAATCAAGGTTGTTTTGTTAGTTTCTGAGATGGGCGAGTGACAAATGGAGATGAAGTTTAAGGTATTCATTATTCAATAAATCATTCAGACACCATCAACAGGAACTATACCAATAGGTAGTTCATGTTTTTTATTTCATAAGACTTTCTAAGATGATAGTAAGGATTATTAGATAATGTACAATACATATAAATATTTATTACTAATCTTTTCTTTTAGGAAAAGGAGTTAAGACCAGAGGCCCATTAAATGGGAAAGTCACAGATGGTTTCTTCAAGGAGGCTGACCAACATCATAACAAGGACCTTTCTCAAGTCCAGAGTCACCATCATAAGGGAGAGGGAAAGTGAAATGCAGTGCCCTATGTCTAACTTTTCTTCTCCCTTTAGGACTATCCAGAGTGGGTTTCTCAGTGTTTCCTTGACCTTCTCTCTTGACTGCTGGGAAACTGGGATTCATATAAGGACAGCAACTAATGAAGTCAAGAGAGTTCCCCCTTGGGAAGAGGGAACAGGGCCTGGCTTCTTACTCTGAGGTGAGCCTCACAGCCCCTCCCACTAGATTACTGCCCCTTAGAACAATTTGATGGGGAGAAACCAATTTGATGGGGAGAAAAATCAAATGAGACCAGAAAAGTTTCACAGATAGCCCAGATGAATATATAAGAAATTTGGAAAGGGCAACTTCTCTATTCAAGTTAACCTGGGATGATGTGAGATTTCTCCTTAGTGAAACTCTTGCTCAGGAAGAGAGGAAAAGGACTTTTAGGGGCCATGCTTAGAACTGGCAAAATGTGTGCCCCTATAGTGGATGATTGTTCCTCCTCCAAACCTCCATGGGTCTATGAAATGCCTCCTGAAAAAAACAGGCCCCTGTGTACTTCTATTAATAAAAGAGAGATTGAAAACACAAGAGTTAAGCCTGGTATATATGCAAAATTAGGGCGGGTTTGTTAGAAAGAAAAGAAACACTCCTTCGCCTTCTTGCAACAACTAAAGGGCACTATGGCCAATATATCTGAGAATGCACTCTGAGTGAATGCAATTGTCTTGTATGCTGGTCTGAACAATCTGTGCTAGTAACAGTTACAACACCTACAGCTACTTTGTTTAAATAACATATTTTTTAGCACAATAATTTCTTTTTCTGTCTTTGGGGTGTTTTTTTGTTTGTTTGGTTGGTTGGATTTTTTGAGATTTCTATGGAACCCAGTTTGTATAGGTTTTCAGGACAGCCAAATTTATTAAAGCATTTAGGTATGTAGCTTAATATGGCTTCTACAGACACTTGGGACATTGTCTCAAATGCTTGTGGTCTATATAGCTTATCAGTCAGCCAATTTAAATAAAAGAGATGTCTTTAAACTCAATGACATGTTTCCACTCAGGTTATCTGTTGTGGAAAAACTGCAGTCCTGTCCTTTCTATCAAAGGGTATAAACTGGAGCACCTCTGTCTTAGACTGCAGTCCACCTAGACTGCTGTTCTTCACCCCTTACAATGCCTGAAAACAAAATTCTGAAAACAAAACAAAATAAAAATAAATTCTGGAAACATAGCTGCAGACTAACGATAGCTTATCAATATCCAAAAACTTTCTGTTCCCCACACCCTCTTCCCTCCCATTCCTCCTTCCCCTCAACAACTCCTCAGATCCTCGCCTCTCACCACTTAAACTAGCCAATTGGGATAGATTGTGAACCTTCAACCCAACCAATGGGGAAAAGCTTCTTCTCCTTCATTAGGGATAAAAGGGGCAAATATCTTGTTCTGTGTGCCTGCTACTTCATGCTTGCACCCTCCTGCAGGAGTGAAAACACAGCATGGTCAAGACCTCTTGCCTCATGTTTGAGTGCATTCTTTTTGGCATTGATGATTGAGTCTGGAGACTTACTTCCCACATCTGTCAATTAAAGTGATACAAAAAATGGGTTTTATAAATACAATGCCTATTGTTGTCTACATGTAGTAACTTGTTGGCATGCCATTTCTGATCAATGAAGGGCTCTTATGTGATAATTTGGAAGCCTTTGTCAATAAGAATACTGTGCTGAGGACCAGGGATTTAGCTCAGTGGTTCTGTTGCCTGCTTTGCAAGCTGAAGGACCCAAGTTTGATCCCTGGTACAAAAAAAAAAAAAGAAAAAAAGAATACTGTGTTGGCTACTGTGATCTAAAATCATCTGGGGAAACGGTTGAGGTAACTAAGTGGAGATTCCTTAGACTTGGAAGGGACTGCTGGACCGGACTCCCCTTGGTGGATAAAAAAATAAAGAGCAACTGCCTGAAGTCAATTACTGAGTTTTGTCCACTGACAGGACTCCTAGTGGTTTCCTTGTTCAAGCCTTATGGGGGACACATCCCAACAAATCTTGCTAAATATATTATTGCAATACATTTACATTGGCTGTCATCCAAAGGTTAAGTTCTCTATGAGTAAAACAATGAGGTTTTCTTATTAAGAAATGTTTAGACACAATGCAGTCCAGGCAATGGTGCTCTAAAAATTAAAGGTTGGACATAACTAAGCTATGTGGCACATCTATGGACAGGTGTATTCTTCATGAATGACATTCTATTGAAGGATGACAAAATTGACTAAAAGTTTCTTTATGTGATTTAATATCTTGTTATTGGATACAGATAACTATGACTAAAAGGTTATTGATTACTAAGATAAACATTTAAATGTGTCTCAAAGATATAACCAAACATAATGGTTCTAATATAATAATGTCACAATTGTTATGCTAAAATGTTATGCTGCCCTCCATCTCACATTTTCTCTGTAAAACTTTATAATTGCTATCTGTTGACGTTCTGCAGATTCACTAAGACAACCATGATTGGTAAGAAATAACAGTTCCCTGATTATGTTATCTATTTCAAAGTGTTTGATATCTAGATAGGATCATAAAATCAAATGTACTGCTCCCTGGGGCTGGGGATTTAGCTCTGTGGTTCCACCACCTGCCTCACAAGCACAAGGTCCCAAGTTCAATGCCTGGTATCAAAAAAAACCCAAAAAACAGTACTACTCCCATTGCAATACTGGTGGCTGATCCTAGTGTTCAAAAACTAAAGTTTAGAGACCAGAGATAAAAAGATAACTGGATTAAAGAGAACATCCAGGGCTAGGGATTTAGCTCAGTGGTTTTGCACCCTGTTGTGCAAGTGCAAGGACCTGAGTTCGATTCCCAGTACCAATAAATAAATAAATTAATTAAATTAAATAAAGAGAATATCCAGTATTTTTGCCATGTCCCTCCAAGGTCAATAAGGACCCAGGACAGAAGGAGACTATTTTCTGTAAGATTCTGTTACTTTGGTGAGTCACTCAATCTCCTGAACAGGGAGGTTGTCAGATTCCATAGGACAGAAATCAAGCACTGAACAGTGTGCTAAAAAGAAAGGTCACCAGAGAGAGGAAGTCTCCTCCTCTTCTATGGGAGGCCACATGGTCAAGCAAGACAGTGACCCATCCTGGTGGCTGACACTGACAGAGAAGCTAAGAGGCTTTACACATGGTCCCACAAGTAATCCTTGGAGATCCTTAACTGACCTTGATATTTGGCAAGAGGTTAATTTTGATTAGTATAGGTCTCACTTTAACTTAGTCTTGAACACCCAGCAGGAAAGTATATCCAAAGATTAAAAAGTAATAATAATATAGACTACACATAAAAAAGGTGCTCCAATCACTGACCCCTGCTGGCAGTTTCCAGCCACACTAGGAGACAGGTCTGGGAGCCAACTCATTACAACTGTCTTTCCATTCTAGTGCTCATTCTAGTTCACATGCTTTTATCTCTTGGTTTGTTTGTTCTCACCTAAAAACTACCAAACTCCAAGCGATCATGCAGATGGTTCTCCAGATGTAGCCAGCCATCTCTATCCCTCTACCATGGCCCATATGATCAAACTCCCAAATGACATCATCTACTGCCCCCAATATCACCTCCTTTCATCCAGAAGTAGTCAGAGTGGTCATCACCCTTGATTCCAACAGCAGTTGGATGGTTATTTCCCTGTTAGTGGAGACAGGGGTGTTTTCAATGTGACGTCCCTCTTCTCTCTGCTGTCACAGATGTAGACTTTTCTGCAAATGCAATGTGTCTATTCCTTGCCCAGCCCATTATGGCTTGTATCTAGATGTTCCTTCAAAGCCTCACGTAAACATAGGTGGGGTTTTTCAGATGTGGCTGGATCTAGAAAGGGTGATGTTGGAATTGAGGGCATGTGATTACTAAATAAGTTCACTGATTGATTTGGCACCCACCCCAAGGTGGGTAGCCTAGATAAAATATAAGAGGAATAGAAAGAAGCTGCTGTTGCCTTCTTCCTGCCATGAACTATTTCTCCTTTGCAATGCCCCTCTGTCATGCCACCCTGCCTTGGAGCCAGCTGATTATGGACTTAAAACCTCTACAAACTGTGAGCCAAATAAACCTTTCTTTCTTTAATTTTGGGTGTTGGATATTTTGTCTCAGCAATGAGAAAAAGTAACTACAACACCTTTGAGATAAGAAATTCAGGCTCCATGCAATCAAAAAATATATTGGGCTGCTCAACACTATCCTTGACCCAAACCCTGAATGTAATCATATATTTCTAACATCTGCATCCTAAAGTTCTCCTGTACTCAACCCTTCTATTTATTCTTTAATTCAAGGATTTATCTCTATTCTGCTCATTCCTTTTGGGTGATTGCCCCTTGAAAAATGCTTATCTTATGTGATCATGTTCAAATCTTAAATCCTGTTTTGGATTTTTTTTATTTTTTTTATTTTTGTTGGTAACAGGAATTGAACTCAGGGCCTCATGCTTGCCAGCCAGGTACTGTACTGCTGAGCTACATCCCTGGTTCCTGTTGCATTTTTTTAAGACCTCACATGAACTTGAACATCTGAGCTTGGTCGTGGGTCTCCTCTAATGTTCAGTTACCAGGTACAATTCATCTGGGTCTGACATAGTCACAATGTCTACTTTTTTTTCCTGTGGCTACCTTTATGTACCCTCTATCTCCAGTGTCTTAAAAGTATTAACAAGGGCTTTGAAAGTGTTTCACTAAACCTAAATATGATAGAAATAGTAAGGTTAACACTAAAATTCAGAATGACATAAATCTAAAAGTGAACAAGAGCTCTGTTAATAATAGGTAAATGTGATAATTTTATAGAAACAAGTGAAAAATATATGAGTAGAAGTGTGACAGTGGCTATCTACAAAGTAGCAATCCCACTATTCTTTTTCACAGTTATCTTCTAAGAAACTTTGTCAAGTTTTTGCATGAAGTTAATGAGGCTTTCATTTTTAATTTCTAGAAAAACACTGGTAAGCTAATTGAATTTTTCATTGCTAGAACCAAACAGTGTACTACAAAATTAATTCTTCTGTAAAGTCATTTTTAAAAACCCTTAATTATAGATATTTCTTCAGTGTCACACACCTTATTTGTGAAAATATGTAATCCTCACTGTTGTCAAAAGTTATGTGAAAAACTGCTGTGAAGTTTCTAGATACATGCTTAGAGACAAAGCAAGACAAGCCTCTGGCAAAATTACAGGTGACTTGTTTGACATTGTGTAATGTTAACAGCATTTACAGTGGAAGAGGAACTACTGGAAGATGTGTGCAGGATTCAACATGATTCCCCAGCTAACCACACTGGACAAAGAAAAGTGCACTTTAATGCCAGGACACAAACTACTTTATTCACGAAGACAAGTGAATGGCTCATTACACGCCTCCTGATCTTTTTTGAGGAAACTGAAAAGGAAAGTGAATAGGTAATGGCCACTGAATGTTCAACCCTACAATGTGCTGTGTACAGACACTGATTTAATTCAATCGGCTTTTAAAAACCTGCTTCTTCCACAAAACATTTCTATTAAAGTTGCCAACCATCTTGCCAATTCTAATGATTAATTTCCCATATTATTCTCTTAATGGTATTTGAGTATTTATTACAATACTAAGGATTAAACCCAGGGCCTTTGCACTGAGCTATGTCTCTAGTTCTTTTCTAAAATTTTTTGAGACAGGGTCTCACTAAGTTGCTAAGCTGTCTACGCTGAGTTCATACTTGGGATCCTCTTGCCGTGGCCTTCCAGGGTGCTGAGATTACACACGTGTCACCACACCTGGCTTTATTCCTTTGAAACACATTCTTCTCTAAGCTTTCCTAAAACCACAAGCCATTCCCCTACATTTCTGGCTTCTCCTTCTCAATCTCCATATAATCAATCTTTCTCAATCTCTATTCTAAATACTGAGATGCTGTACAGTAGTCAAGTGCACCCCACTACTTGGTAGTACTGGGAATTGGACCTAGGGCCTTTGCACGGATCTACATGCAAGCTTTCTACTTTTTTTACTCATTTTTAGAAAAGGTCTCTAAATTACTAAATTGTCTAGGCTGGACTTGAACTTTCCACCCTCCTGCCTCAGCCTCCAAAGTGCTAGGATTACAGGTATGCATCTATGTGGTGTCCTGCTTTTTTCTTTTTAAATCTATAATCCTTCCCTACACAATCTCAACCAGTCTCATGGCTTTATGGTAACTATCTGCTGTAAATTCTCAAATGTATGCCTATATCCTCATTTTCTTCCCTGAACTCTGGACTCAGATACCAACTGTCTTTCAACTTTTCCACTTGGATAATGAAAAAATGTCTCAAATTTATCCTAAAGATACCTTCCCCTAAAACTTTGTTCCTTTTGCATTCTCACCATCTTGTTGATGGCCTCACCATCCACCCTTTTGCTTTAGCTCCAAACCCATGGAATGTCCCAGTTGACCTTCTTGATTTGTTGTTTCACTCCACCTTCTCCATAGAGAAAGTACTGCACACAGTACCCAAAGTAACTGTCCTTATTTATACTTTTAAATCTATAAAATACATATACAGAATATGATATAAAATACTGTTATTATAGACCAAATATCCATGTGTATGTGTACACAGATACAGAAATGTGACACAATATGCAAAAGAATGTTGGATCCTCTACCTCACATCATATACTAACATTAACCCAAAATGGGTCAAAGATCTAAATGCAAAGCTCTAAGAAAACACAGGAGTGGATATTTGTGCTTGTGAATTTAGCAAAGACTTCTTCAATATGACACCAGAAACACATGCAACAAAGGGAAAAAGGTAAGTTGTATTTCATCAAAATTTAAAACTTTAGTGCTTCATAGAAAAGAGGCTCTTCCTCTACCTCTTATGGTGCTTTCTGCTCACTGCTGTCTTTCAGAAGAGATGGTTTTTTGTGAGTGCTTGTGTACATGTGTGTGTGACAGCCATTCTCTTCCTTCGCTTTCATCACATATGTATATACCCTCTTGTGTCTAGATGTCCCCCAAAGCCTCATGCAGTCATGGGTGAAGCTTTTTAACTTGTGTCAGGTATTCTGTCCAAGAAATGAGAAAGTAACTAAGACATTATGGAATTTAGGATGTTTTCAATGAGCAGTACTACAGTCATATAACAGCATCACATGTGTCCCATCACCTTACTCTGTTCTCTGATTTAGACGCAAGCCACCAGTTCTGCTCCCACTTGAGGAGAGATGACCACATAAGGGTGTGGATGTCAGGTCACCTGATCCCAGGATGTCTTAGGTCACCTGAAGCCTGCCACCTTTGCATGCAGAAATCAGTGTGCTTGGTTAGGACTTAGACCCTGTATTGCATAACAGCTGCTGGGTGTGCTGCCTTTCTAAGATTTTGAACTCTGAGATGTATCTGTCCTCGTGGGTTTTGAATAAGGTTCTGTATCATTATTCCCATTTTACAAGTAAAAAAAAAAACTGAATTAGTAGGAGTCACGTGATTCACTTTAGGAAAAAATAAAGGTCCAGATACAAAGTCAGAGGCCAGCCTCATGGTTCAGAGCTCTGGGAGCCCACAATGCTAAGACTCCATGTGTGATCACTGCCGTGACAGCACCAAGGATTGAAGGCACAGAGCTGTGGTACAGAACGCACACATGCCCATGCTACTTTCTTCCACATTGCTGTCCTTTCTGTCCCTGCAGGCCTTCAACCTTGTGAGGATCCTGGGGGCCACCATGCCTGCTGTGATTCACTCCAGATAAGTCTCTTCCATCCTTCACATTGCAGCCCAACTAGTATCAGTCCCCTTCAAGCCTTCAGTGTTCCATTTCATTTGAAAAACATTCAGATTCAGACCTTGGTCATCGAGGTTTTACCTGACTTGGCACATGTCTTATCCAATCTTTTCTCTTCCTACTCCCTACTCCATTCAGCTTCACTGACCTCCCCTGTTCTTCAAATAACATTTCTGGTTGTTCGTTTGTTTCTTGAGACTGGGTCTTGTTCTGTAGTCAAGACTGGCCTTGAACTTGCTATGTAGCCCAGCCTGGCCTGGAACTTGAAATCCTCCTGCCTCAACCTTAGAGTGCTCTTATTATAGGTGTATGTACCACACTCTGCTACAAAGCACATTTTTTGTTTCTGGGTCTTTCTTTTCTGACTCCAGATTTTTGCATGGCTGTCTCCTTATTATCCTTCTGATCTGAGGAAAAATGTCATAGCCTCAGAGATGTCTTTCCTGACCACCCAGTAAAGTGCTCTCTCTCTTTTTTCTGGCCAGTCCTATTTCCACATACTATTGGTTTTTATTTTTTCTGTCTCTCTTGTTGGAATGTAAGATCTAGGTGGATATACAGTACTTGTTTACTGCTAAATCCTGCTGGACACAAAGTAGAAATTGAATATTTGTTTGAATGAATGTAATTAATGGAATTTTAGAGTCTATCTGACAGAAATAATAGGTATTTTTCCATTGCAAAAGACCAATTATTTTATGAGCTATGAATCATATGTTCAAAATAGAATTAACAAGTGAATCTAGCCAGAAAAGACAATGATTTAAACTCTCACCATCTTGATGAAAAACTAAAAGTAACTCTCACTATTATAAAATTAAAATAATGGATTAATCCATTGATGAGGTTAGCACCTTCCATACAGAAGCCTTTGGGGGGACACTTCATATTAAAACCATAGCTCCCTCTCAGGACCAGAAGAGGTAAGGGCTTCCTGCTTTTCCTAGCGTTAGTGTATTGAACTACCTCTGCCCATTCCTCACCCCCCGCCCCGCCCCCCGGTCCTGGGGATTGAATCCCGGGCCTCATATGTCAGAGGCAAGCACTTTACCACTGAGCTACATCTCAGCCCCTTCTGTACCCCTTTCTGTACTTAAACAGCCCCTTTATAAATATCTCCTTGCTTATCTGCTTTGTGATCACCCATCTGCTTCCTGTTGGATTCTGAGTCATACATGGTATCAAGCCTACAGCCTAGAAATACATTAAACTAAGCATTTCTAGCCAATGGAAGATTTTAAACAATGCCTAAGAATCCATAAGTATGGGAACTATTGTTTCTAATTTGGAATCTGACATCATATTGGATAGTTCCTTTAGAAATGGTTCACCAATTAAATGTATTTCAGGTCCTTCTTACCTCAAAGAATTAGACAATTCAAACCAAAAACAGTGTCAAAAGTTTATTTAAAAAGTGCGGAGTAGGGGCCAGGGATTTAGCTCAGTGGTTCTGCCACCTGCCTGGCAAGCACAAGGTCCCAAGTTCGATCCCCGGTACCAAAAAATAAAATAAAATAAAAAGTGCAGGGTGAATGGGTGAGGAAAAAACTAGCTCTGTAGAGTGAACTTGGGCCAAACAAAGGATAAAAGCAAAAATAAAAGGACATTCTACATCAGATGCAGGGTAGGCTACCATGAGGAGTCACAATAGCAGACTCCCTGTGGAGTCTCATCTCTTTTATGCCATTCACATCTCGTGGGAGCTCTCAAGAAGTTCCACATATGGGGTCCTGAGAATTGTTTGGCACTGCCCTGGGATCTTGTAATTAATAGGTCCCTTTATTTCCCCAGCCAGCTTTGCTACGCCCTGAATACTACATCAATATGAGATATAAAAATAAACAAACAAACAAAAAATAGCCTGTCTTTTCTCACAGGAATGAGTTAAGGATGTGCCCACTTGGTGATAACTTACATGTGGCATGATAACAAAGTATTACTACAGACAGCTAAGTTCAAAATTAATGTGCAGTCAGAGAGGGATTGGGCCCTCGAGGAAGTGGATACAAAAAAAAAAAAGAGATAACAGAATTGTGGCTAGAGGTAAATCTGAAGAGAGCCAGGCCTGAGAGCCTCTCTAGAGATAAACAGCAGCTTGAGATTATACTATAATTAGCACTACCTGGTCCAGTGGGCCCAGATAGGCATCAGCCGCATAGGTGGGTGACCAGAATATCTGGATCCAAACTCCCCTCCCTTCCCCAAATGCCTTTGTTCTTTCCATACGCCCTTGCTATGTGACTCATTTCCCTATTGGACCAATATTAGGTAAAGCAGCTATACTTGTAATCCTATAAGGTTGATTGTAGTCTGACCCATACTGTACCCACATTGTGACTTTGCTGAATAAATTACCCCTGACAAAGAGCCACAGTGGCCACCCACTCAGGAACCCCCCCTGGAAATCCAGGAGCTGTTCTTCTCTCCTTATCTCCAATAAAACTCTCCTAACTTCTCCTTTGGTGCTCATTTTCCTTCTTCAATATTGTGAGACCACAAACTCAGCACATTTGACATCTAACAGGTTGGGAGTTATATTTTTCCATATCAGCTGGGACTCATCTGGCTCATCTTGATCCTATTTATGTGAATGCATACAAATGTATGTAAGACATACACTTAATCATTTTAGATATATTTACATTTAGTTAATATTTTTCTGTCTATATATATATATATCATATATTACACTATACATTAATGGTCATTATTTAAGAAAAGCAATTTGCTTATTATTCTTATATAATCTACCCAAAACAAACTATAACCAAATTTTCTCTATATGGTATCAACTGTAGGAAATGGAGGAGGGTCAGAGCTAGAAGAAACTAGTGAAATAAGTTCAACAAAGAGGGGAAAAAGGAAAAAGGTCAAGTTGCTTAGGCACCTAGCCATGATCACAAATCACTTGCCATATTCTAAAAAGTACTTCCATTCCTAATAACCTTGCATTCCAAGATAAGCTGTGATTGGCAGGAAATCCTAAAAGCTTTGCCTCCAGAGATAAACCACAAAAACAGGAATATCCTGTTTCTTTATCAAAAGAAACGAACATCTTGTTCATATCCAAATAAATAATTAACTGCCTCATCTCAACTTTAAATTCCTATTATTCAATTTGATGACACCTAACTTTTGAAAGCCTGATTTTCTTGAACTGCTAATAAAAATGTCTATTCCAGGCTGGCCTTGAATTCACAGCAATCCTCCTGCCTAGGCCTCCTGAATGCCTCTGGATTATAAGTGCTCACTACCACACTCATCTAAATTTTATCATAGGGTGTTATGCATAGGGAGGAAAACATATATATAGGACTTGGTACTATCCACTGTGTCTTAGTCACTTTTTCTCATTGCTGAGACAAAATATCCGACACCCAAAGTTAAAGAAGGAAAGGATTATTTGGTTTACAGTTTGTAAATATTTCAGTCCACAGTTGGCTGGCTCCAAGACAGGGTGGCATGGCAGAGGAAACTAGAGGCAAAAATGGAGTTACGTTTCAGTATGTCATAGCCAGCCTGTAGGCAAGAAGACTAGGCCTAATCATACTTTAATTATGAAATGATTTTTCCCAAAAGTTATGTAGAATGGCTCCCAACAGAGAAGATCTTACAAAAGGGAGTTTGACATGTAATCATCAAATCTTCAAGGCTCGCCTATGATCCCAGCTACTCAGGAAGCTGAGGTAGAAAGATCAACTTCCAGGTCAGCCTGAGCAATAAGTAGAGAGAAGAAATTCCAACATACCTGTAATCCCAGAACTCAGGAAACTGAGGCAGGAGGATTGCCTTGAGTTCAAGGACAGCCTAAACTACACAGCCAGACCCTGTCTCAAAAAACAAAAACAAAAAAATTCCTGGAAGGAAGGAATCTGAAGGGTAGAGGGAAAAAATAAAGCCAGTTCTCAAGAAACCAGAGATTACCTTGTTCTACCAGCCAAACACCAGCCAATAAAGATAAGACTATGAGTTCAATCCCCTGTACCAAAAAATAAAGAAAAGATAAGACTGGGCACACTATAGGGTTCTACAGGGGACAAAGATAAGATCCCTAGAAACCACAAATAGCACCCACCTCTACGACTAAGCCATGATTGGGGACCATAAGGAATGGGCTTATTACGTACAAATATGTAGTTATAAAAGAAAAAAAATTGAGGGGACTGGGGATTTAGCTCAGTGGTTCCACCACCTGCCTCGCAAGTGCAAGGTCCAGAGTTCGATCCCTGGTATCCCCCCCTAAAAAAAATTGAACAAAGAAACTCCAAAAAAAAAATTTTTAATGGGACTAGTGAGTAAAGCTGATTATTTGGGGAAAAAAAAAACACAAAACCAAAATAACAACAAAAACACCCTTATAGACTGACACCTAGCTTCTCCAGGCTTGAGCTCTCCACACGAGTGTACTGATCTTCCATTTTTGCGACTAAAGCTATGCTTTCATTTCTTCTGCAGGTCCTGCTCAATTCTTTGTTTGGAATAATAGGAACCCAGGAGAGTCACAACCCCTGACAACAACCCTGGGCGATTTAGGGAGACTCTGTCTCAGAACTTTAAAAACGTATTTTTTCCCAAAGGGATAGGAGGAATGTAGCTGAGGGATAGAACGCTTGCTCAGCGTGTGCGGGGCACTGGGGTCCATCCTCAGTACTGAAGGAAAAAAAAATGTATACACACACACACAAGCAAGTTAATCTACAAGGAGAATGAAAAAGTATTAAAAAGTATCAAGTACTGGAGAGAGACCCACACTCCCTCTGGGGAAGATGCTCTTCCTTCCACTCAGGATTGGAGGGCGCCTCCTTGCCCACAATTAAATTCTTACTGAGAGTACGTTATCATGGAGTGTTCTCATCTATAAAATAAGGCTGAATAACTGATTGCACAGGATTATTGGGGGGGGGGGAATGAAAGCCCGGAAACTTACGCAGAGTCCCTAACTGCCCAGCACAGTCGCCTCAATCCGGCCGGGGAGCAATCAGCGCAAGGGCCGCAGGGGCGGGCTTGGACTCCCGAGGGGCTGCGCAGGCGCAGTGCGGAGACGCGCGCCAGGAGGGACCGGTACTCCCCCTCACTCTCTGCGCCCAGGGAGTCTCTGCATTTTACCACACCTAGCCCCTTCCGCGCAGCCCGCTGTGGCTCCGCCCCAAGGGCGCTCTCTTCCTCCGTAGCCTCTAGCACGATCACGTCCCCTCTCCCCCTTGACGTCACCAAGATTTACGCGAGGCGCGCGGCCGAGAGTTGGTTAATGGTCCCCCGCGATCTGCTTCTTGTCCTGGACAGTGGAAGAGGCTTCCCAGGGCTGCTGCGATGTGGAGCCCAGGGCGGGTCAGTCGGCTCCTGGATCTGTGAGTACGCCGCGCCCCGTGCTGCACTCCCTCTCGGTTCCCAGCCCGCTCCCTACCTCGGTCCCGGCTGCCCGGCGCGTCGTGTGCTCGCGGAGGTTGGTCGTGCCGCGCGGCCTGGCCCCGGAGCTCCTCGACGTCCCCGTTCGAGCGGCC
The DNA here is from genome assembly GCF_000247695.1 of Heterocephalus glaber. Next base: position 4,534,747 of record NW_004624778.1, read on the forward strand.
TCATCTACTGAGTCGCAAGCCTCCGAGGGGCGAAACGGCGCGCGAGGCGGCCCCGAGGAGCTTGGCCCGGCAGCTGGCTGCCGTCACGGGGCGGGGAGAGCCGCGGGGGCCTGCTGGAGCTTCTCTCTAAGCCTGGGTCTGTGAAGCGGAGCAAGACCTGTCTCCAAGCGGCGTGGCGAAGGATGAGATTGACACCCGTGAGCCCGGAATGGGCCTTGCAAACAATAAACACCGCCAAGGGTTACTTACTGTTATTTCACCCCAGAAATTGTGCTGGAAATTGTGGTTACCATGGCAGTCGCTTCACTCTAGGAGCTTTTGGTCCGTTAATATTGCCGTGTCTAAAAAAATGACAGCTTGAGGCTGAGAACAGTTCCAATTTACGGAAAACCTCTAAAGATAGGCTTTGGCATTATATATTAGCATGGCTAGAAGTAGGTCTTTTGTTTCCAGGTATCCAGTTTTGTATTTTTAAGAGTTTCTCAATATTCAGTTCAGCATGTATTTACAGAGCATATATGTGGAAATAAATCCCTATGCTGAAGGTTGTACAAAGTAGCTAGCATAAAGGAGGTGCAATCTTATAAGATTGGGATACATGTGTAAATAACTATAATAATGGTAGAACAATGCTAGGAAAGAGGAGTTAGCAAAATATTATGAAATTTTTGATGGGGAAAAGAAAATACAAGACTAGGAGAAAGTTTTGTGGAAGGGATTCCATTTGACGATTGGTAGCTCCTTTCAGTTGCAAATTGAAAGAAATGCACCTAAGAGGAAGTAGAATAATAAGATGTGAGAAGACCAGAAGGTGGTATTCCAGTTTGACTGGAGGACACATTAGGAATAAAAGTGCAGTGAAACATGATGCCATGTAATTGATACAGGAGATGAAATATGAAAATATTATATCTCCCGACCTGTTAGATGTCCAGTATGCTGAGTTTGTGTTCTCTAAAATCAAAGAATGAATTCTAGGAACAACGAGGTTAAGAGTAGGAAAATATTTATTGAGAGGATAGCTCTTGAGAGGCAGGAGGGGACCCAAATGGGTAGCCAAGGACCCCACTTTACAGGGAAGTTGTTTTTTTTTTAAATTTGTTTTTTGGTACCAGGGATCGAACTCAGGACCTTGCACTTTTAAGGCAGGCGCTGGAACCACTGAGCTAAATCCCTGGCCCTCGGGGAAGTTTTATAGAGCAAAATCCACATGGATACAACATGGATTACAGCTATGATTAACCAATAAGGTCACAAGTATAGTCACTTAGGTAATAGTGATCCAATGGGGAAGCAAATCAAGTAGCAAATGTGCATGGAAAGAACAGAGAACCTCAGATAGGTAATGGATCTGGGGATCTCAATCACCCACTGAGGTAACTGATGCCTATCTAGACTTTACTAGACCAGGTGTTATCACTTATTCCATGGGGAAGTGTGTAGGCTTGGTCCTTTTGTTGTTATTTTGAGGCTTGGCCTCCAGCTGATGTGTCTCTGGGGGCAGTTGTATGGGTTTTCATCTTTTGTCCTGACCCTCTTAAGGGCTCAGCCCTGTCTGGCTGCCTATTATATTGCTATCTAATTTAGCTGTCTATAATACTATTAGAAAAGTAAAGAAGCAGGGCATGGGGGTGCGCATCTGTGATCCAGCCAGTTGGGAGGCCTGCTAGTTTAAACTCGGCCTGGGTAAGTTAGGAGACCCTGTCTCAAAATAAAAAGGGCTGGGGATGTAGCTCAGCACTCCCTGGGTTCAGTTACTAGAACCACAAAAAGTAAGAGTAAATGTATTTATATTCATGTGAGCAGAACTTTAAACCTTAGTACTTAGTGAAAAGAGGAAACTACCTAAAATTACCCAAAACGTGGAAGGCAAAAAAGATGACCACATGGCCCATATTGTCATAGTAGCACATATTGTCCCCCCACGAAGGGTGCATATTTGCCCTTAAAACCATAGCTTGTAACCCTTTGGGGGCAAGTATAGTCTGAGGCTGGCAATTGGTCCACAGGCAGCTTCTGGTTTATAACAAAGTACATCTTACCAAGATCACACCTCAGCTGTCTAAAGCCCCCACCCAACAACACGCCTTTGCCAGCAGAAAGCAGCTACAGAAAAAGAGAGCTTTGCCCCTATTCCATAATAACAAGAGTCTGGAATGATAGATAGAGTTCTCTACCAAACAAAATGGCCCCAACAGTCCTACATTCTAAAATGGCTCCTGGGGCCGGGGATTTAGCTCAGTGGTTCTGCTGCCTGCCTCCCAAGTGCAAGGACCCGAGTTCAATCCCCTGTACCAAAAAATAAAATAAAATAAAATAAAATAAAATAGCTCCTGTTCCTAAAATGGTTCCTGCTTATGGAAATGAGCCACTGGGGTGGGGGTGGGGTGAAACCTACCCTCTGGAGAAGCAAAACCTAACTTGTTGCTCCACCCTGCTACCCGCGTGATCCTCCCCTTCCAATCACCCAGGGTCCTCTAGCCTGCCCAACAACCCAACCAATTCTCAACTCTCAGGATACTCTCCCCACTACACCGCCCTATATAAACCTCACCCCAGTTAGTCTTGCCCTCTCTTGCCATTGTTCGAGGTAGCCTGGCAGCTCTTTCCCCCCAGTAAGCCTTGCCTTGGGTGAAAAAAAAGAGTATAGACATTGTGCTACAGTCATTCAGCTGTGTCACTGAGCACGCTACTTAGTCCTTCTAGTGTGACTTCCTCTATGGAGGAAACAGTGCTTGGTGTACATCTTTGCACTTTGATAGTACTGCCTTAGGGAATCCTTTGATCTGAGAACAGCTTTGAATAGAGGGACCAAGGAAAGAGAAGAATCTGAGATCACCCAAGTTTTCAGCTTTGATTGGCTGGGCAAATGATGGTAGACTGTTACAGAAGAGGAAGCGTCTCCTGGGGAAGACAAGTCAGAAGAACATCAATAGGAATATCAAGAAGGCAATGACAATGAAATTTCTAATTTGAAAGAAAGATCAGGAATTGAGGCTAAGGTTGGGAGCAAATTTTTTCTAAATAATAGGTGAAGTCATGATAAAGTTTATGGAAGAGGATGCAGAGAGAAAAAGGAGAAGATTTTATATAACACATTAGAACTAGAAAGATGTTTTTCCAAAAATTATTTCATAGAGCTGATTGGCTGAATACTAATAAATTGTCTCTTTTAACCATAAGATTTACAGCAAATCATATTGCATGGATGGCTCAGTATGTTTTATATACCAAGCCTGCCAAAAAATGTGTACACACTTCAGGAAATGAAAAACTTGTATAAATAGTTCAATACTAAATTTATTGAGACATCATGAGATTAATAAAAGTTATCTTTAGCCTCTACAATTACAAGAAGTGCTCAAAGTGGTGTCCATTAGCTTCCAGACATTTATTAGTACAGGGAACTGCTACTTGGATAGCCTTGGTCCATTGAGATTACTGCATGTGCATTTTCAATTTATTCTGTAAGGGTTGCAGTGTAGAGGGTCTTCTACAATATACAACATTCTCTAGGGTCCCCCATACAAAGGTAACACGATCTGTTAAAAAAAAATCGTACTACTTGGGACCTTCCACTCGAGGTAGGCAGTGGAACCACTAAGCCAAATCCCCAGCCCATGTGCATACTTTTTTTTTTTTGGTACCGGGGATTGAACTCGGGTCCTTGCACTTGCGCTTGTGCAGCACGCAGCAAAACCACTGAGCTAAATCCCCGGCCCCTATGTGCATACTTTTTTTTGGTAGACTCTTTCTGTATATATTCTCTTGTCTAACTTACCTCTAGGGAGAAATCACCAAAACCCTGTCCCAAGTGGTCTTCCTTGCTGCCGTAAATTTAATAAATTGCTTTGTCTGACCAACAGCCTTTTATGATTGTCTTACTGGACCTGTTTTGTTTTGTTTTTCTTTGTTTTGGTTTTGAGACAGGGTCTTGTTCTGTAGTTCAGAGTGGCCTTGAACTGTGTAATCTAGGCTGGCCTTGAACTTGTGGCAGTCCTCCTGCCTCAGTTTCCCAAGTGTTGGGATTACAAGTGTGCACCACCATGCCCAGCTTTCTGGATCATTTAATAGTCTACCGGTATCATTCAGCCAGGCATGGTGGTATATACTTGTAATCCTAGCACTTGAGACTGACATGGACTACATAGTAAAACTCTGTCTCAAACAAACAATCCTCATAGTAGTATTTAAATATTCCATGGCTGGAGGGAACTAGAGCCAAAAGAGGAAACCATTTCTGTAGTTCAGGCATAGCCTGAACAGTCAAGCACAGAGAAGAGAACACTAAAGGGCCAAGGTGAAAAGGGATGGTTGGTATTATAGAAAAAAGGAATATTTTAAATACAGTTGAACTCTGCCCAGAGGAAAATATAAGGGGAGTGACTGTGAGTTAATGTGTTTAGCATGGCACTTTCATGATGTTGGTAGAAGATCAGAGGCTTCTGGATCAGAGACAAAGGGCTTTGTTATTAAAACAGCATGAACATTAGTAGGAGTCTGTTTAGCAGCAGAGAACCCAGATGCCTGCACAATAGGGGTTTGCATTATAGACAGATGCCGTTTTTTTCAAGAAGTAAGTTCTTTGTGCTGGATGGAGACATTTTTCTCCTTAGGGTTGTTTACTATAAATGCATCCCCGGGAAGTGGGCCAGAAAAAGGGCCTGGCCTGCTTGACATTGCCAGCAAGTTAAGCAGGGCTGTGAAAAGTCCACAAAGAACCATTTCCCAACAGTTTGCTTCTTAAATTCTGGAGTCTCAGTTACTCTTCTTGTTGCTGAGACAAAATACCCAGCAACCAAAGTTAGAGGAGGAAAGTTTTATTTCAGCTCACATTTTGTAGAGGTTTCAGTCCATAGTCTCCTGGCTCCAAGACAGGGCGGCATGGTAGAGAAGCATCACAGAGGAGAAACAGTTCATGGCAGGCAGAAGGCAGCAAAGCAGTGAAGTAGCAAGGCTGCAGCCTCTCTTTCCCTTTTATCCCTTCCAGGCTGCCTGCCTTTTGGGTGTTGCCACCCACAGCCAGAGTGGGCCTTCCTATTATCCACACCCAGATTTATGCTAAATCAGCCAGTGGATTGATTTAGTAATCATGCACCCTTAATTCCAGCATCATATACCCTAGATCCACCCACCTCCCAAACTCCCCACTATGAGTACATGAGGCTTTGGGGGATGTATAGACAAAAGCCATAACATCCATCATCTTGGCTTTTCAGATTATTGTATGAGTGCTGTGTGACACTCCTTCAGCCATGCTTGTTAATTTGACCATCAGACACTGAGATCAGATGTCCAGTTATATGTGGCACATAGCATTTAACTAAAGCTCTTTTCAGCAGTGCTCCGGGAAGCAGAATGAGACCAACCTGCAATCTTGACCTCAGCAATACCCTAGGATTCCAGACCCAACCACCTGTAAGTCCCAGGAGAAACTGTTTCTGACAGCCTAGATCTATGATGGTGAACCTTTTAGAGCTTTCAGTGATAAACAGCCTGCTGCAGCATGCTGTAGGTTCACCACATAGATGTAATCTATGTCCAGGATATTATCCATTTTGACCTGCAGAAGGAAATTTAAACTTTTTGGCTAATCTTTGGTATCATTGCCATTAATTACTGGCACAAATAGATGGGCCAAAATGCAGCTTCCATCCCATGTCCTATGGCCTGTTGCCTGCATAAAAGTGTATAATCCAAAGGAGCACAGGTCATTCCAGTTTAGAATATAGTTAAACTTGATTTGAATCACTGACATTATTTTGGTTATGCCACATGGGCAGAATCGTGGAGTACTTGCAGCCTTGATTGCTGTACGTAGACTAGTCTGCGAGCACTTGGGCATCAAGAAAAACATGCATTTGACCTGTCAGGTTGAAACAAGGTTGCATTAGTCCATGCTTGTATTCCCACACAAGGTAAGATGAGATACAGCAGTTCAGGGCCATTTATGTCCATTTGAATATTTCTGTTCATGTCCCATGGGCAGAAACAACAAACCCAGAAGCAAGTCAGAGTGGCAGCTGCACTGCAGTGACTCCTTGCCTCAGGTGGACTATATCATTGTTTTGCCAAGCTGTACTGCTAGATCCAGAGAACAAAGGGATAGTCCATTCCTTGCCTCCCTTGAATACTTCTGGAGGTCTAAGGTGTTTCCTCCCTAGGTTCTGGAGTTTCCCTAGGTTCACAAAATTGGTATGTCTCATACCAATACTTCACTTTATTTACTCCTCTACTACCAGGGGTCAGTTGGAAGAGGACAAGAGCATTTCTACAAGATTTGTAGAGACCCATCACATTCCCACCCTGACTAATGCAGACCACTGTGTGCTCAGCAAATGGTCATTAGATTTATTATCTCGTACAGGAGTTGGTAAATTATTTTCAGCTCTGTGTGCCACACAACCTCTGTCGCTATTGTTCAGCTCTGTCATTGTAGAGACGCCATTAAACATACATACACAATACATAAATGGGCAAAGTTGTTCCAATAAAAAAGCTTTATTTACAGAAAGAGATGTCAGACCAGATTCAGCCCACGTCATGGTGTTTTGCTGACCTCTGGATTTAGTTTACTCCAATAAGAGAACCCAGGTAGTTGAACCAGAATTAAATTTAAGTTCCCTAAGCACTCTTTTGGCCTGGCAGATGCCCAGATTTACCAGCAAGGTGACATACAGTTGCTGTGGGGGGAAAGTTGCATCCATCATGCTAGGAACTGTCACTGTAGAGTCAAAATTTTAGAATAGTTCTAGAAAACCCTCCATCCCCTTCATTCTGATCTGATCTTGCTTTTACCCAAGAGGATATGAGCACTTTCCAGGAATGACTGCATTTAATAAGCAAACTAGGGCCGGGGATTTAGTTCAGTGACACTGTGCCTACCTTGCAAGTGCAAGGTCCTGAGTTCAATCCCTGGTACCAAAAAAAAAAGGACTGTTTAATCTGCCAGTCGGTATTTGTCCAAGTAGCAGATCAGGTGAATAGGCCATTGGCAACAGTTTGAAACTCAGTCAGAATCATCACCTGAAAAAAGCTGGGCATGGTGGTGGTACATGCTGGTGATCTCAGGCACTTGTGAGTTTGAGGCTGGAAGATCACAAGTTTATGGCCAGCCTGGGGAAATTAATGAGATCCCATCTTTAAAAAAATAAAAGTGTTGACTTTAGGAGTATTGTTTATTGTCTGTTTTCATGGCAAACTGTCTGTAAAGGTCCGAATAGTATGTAAATATTTTTTGGCTTTGGAGCCATATGAGCCCTCACAATTGCTCCTCTACCATTATAGTGTGTAAACAGCCTTAGACAATACATAAATGAATGGATGTAACCATATGTCCTAAGAAAACTTTATAAAGGAAGCAACAGGCCAGATTTGGCCCAGAGGCCATTTTCCAACCCCTGATCTAAGACAAGAATAACATCTTTCAGTTCACCCATTGCCCCGACCAGCCCATCCCAGAATCTGTCTTTGAAAGTTGAACTGCACAGCTAATAGCCAATGAATACTGTCAGCTTTTAATTGAGCCAAACCATCAGTGAGCCAGGCCTAGGCATTTAAAGGTTTCAGTGAATCAGTAGCTTTGTTTTGCAGGTGATAGGAATAGCAGGTAAGCTTCCCGCCCCCCCAAAGTTGTAGCTTTTTTTTTAATAGCAAGATTTCAATAAGACTAGATCAATTACAGTCTTGATTATACCATTTCCACATGATCAGCAAGACCTTCCCTCATCAGTTGTAGAGTCCTAGTTGATCTAAGATAAGGTTATTAGGCTACAAGCTCTCATGTAATTTCTCATTCAATTTCAACATTTTTTCTTTTTAAAGCAGGCTAATAGCTTCCTTTAAAAAAAAAAAAGTGAATGTACTGGCTGGCTGTGTCAGGTAGTTATCTTATACTTGAAAAAGTGCCAGCTGAACACTCTGCAAATATTAAGTCTTTAGAGCTGTGATTTCCATTTCTCCTGTCTTCCTCAGGAGAGGACAGAGAGTCTACCTACCTGTAGGGTGAGCTACATGTTCCTTATTACCTCTCTACAGGTAGTAGGTAGTCCTAGAATAAGAGAATCCACTCTAATGCTCATGGACCAGGGCAGTGTGGCATATAAATACCACATAGACAGCAGTATAGGTCCAAGGACTTCACCCACAAGGTTACTTTAGTTTCTTTCCCACTAAACACTCCAGCTAAACCTCATCAGTGGATTTGGTTTTTTTGGTACTGGGGATCGAACTCGGGTCCTCACGCTTGCACAGCAGGCAGTGAAACCACTGAGCTAAATCCCCCGCCCTCATCAGTGGATTTGGGTGCATTTTTCTGCTAAAAGATCAGAGACTAAGAAGCTTAATGTGTACACAAGTTGTAAATCACATCATCAGTCAACAAGAGACTGTTCTTTCCAGCTGGAAGTGTGGTGGGAGAGACTGTCTCAGGGAGAAGTGAGACAGTGAAGATGATGACAACACTTCTTTCTCCCTGGCTTCCCACTCCAGTATTGATGCCTAATTGTAAGCACTGATTCCTTCGCTAGGCACCTGCCCCAAGTATGTGGGCCCATTGCTCCAGCCAGCCCACATCAGAGTCTGTCTTTGGACATCACTGCATTTTATCACACAGTCTTCAGTAATTTTCACCATCCCCAAACCCTGCATCCTGCTAATCTTCATCGGTCAAGACTGCCAAAGCCAGGTGTACAGCCAGCTGGCATTGCCTTATTGGATAAAGCTCTGCATTCACTTTTGTTTTGAGGGACTCCCCATCTTTGGTTCAATCAACTGAAAAACTAATATTTGGGTTTTTAGTAGCAAGGTCATCACTACTGATACAGTTTATTTCAGCATTAAGAATTAATTGCCTCAGGCCAGGGATTTAGCTCAGTGGTTCCACCACCTGCTCTGCAAGCACAAGGACCCAAGATCGATCCCTCGTACCAAAAAAAAAAAATTAATTGCCTCAAAATGACAATCAAATTACCTTTAAACTGGAGTCACATGGCTTGTTACCCAGTTATCATAATATCTCTTTCTCCTGCATAGAAGAGAGTTAGCGACAACCAAAACACTAGTAAAGTAGCTTGTTTCAATCCTACTTCTAATTACTCAGCTTCACTAATAAATAGTAGAGCAGTGGGGAGCCCCTTTTTTTTCCTTCCCCCTTCACCTCATCACCTGGATGAGAGCATTTGATACCAGATCTCAGGACATCTCATATCACCAAACCTGCCCAAGAAGACTGTCCTTCCTTTTGTATACAGCCATATTTCTGTCAGCTTCCAGTATTTATTACCAAACTGTCATATCTGAGATTTGATTTTACCTTATGTGCTAATAGGTTAGATAACAGCTTTGTTTCTTGAAGGCTGGCAGGAAATAAAAGACTACTGAGTAACAAAAACTATTTGTTCCTTAACATCCAGCAAGCAGGATGAACATGAGCTTATTTTCCCCTGCCCTGAATACTACAGAGATGACAAGGCTCAGATAGATCTCTGCACATGTTGTGGGCACATTATAGGAGAGGAACACTGAGCTTGAGGAATATGCAGTTTTAGAACAAGCAGTAAGCTTGCCCCTTGTCTTGGAGTAAATAATACCTAATTTCTCAGAATTGCTTGCTGCTTCAAAGAAGTTGGAAATGTGTTCAGAAATCTAAAACATCCATGTTTAAAGAGGGATAGGAGGAAACTGACAGTTCCTCAAAAAAGTTAAATATAGAATTACCACAATTCCACTCCTAGGTAGAAGGGGCAATTGAAAAATACAGTGAATGTCTAAATTTTTAAATTTTTTTACAGTAAAGACACATTGCCATTAATTACCCTGAAAATACTACCCCTCTCTTCACACACCTTTATCCCACCATTTTGTCACTTTCTGAAGTAGTTCTGGAAGTCTTTCATGTCTTTAGAAGGTGTGATCAAGAATATTGTGAATGCTGGGCTAGGGATTTAGCTCACTGGCACCGAGTCTGCCTTGCAAGCCCAAGGTCCTGAGTTTGATCCCCAGTACCAAAAAAATTTATTGTGAATGCTGCTGCTGCTCTGTGCCTCCAAGGCAAAAGGCAGGCTCAGAAACATTACAGTGTGCCTCATCCACCTTATACACTAGATCTGACACCGTGCAACTTCTGCTTCTTCCCCAAAGTCAAAATGACCATCAAAGATAAATGTTGAACAACACTGTGAGTGGACAAAAAACACTGAATTGTGCAGTTTAAAATAATTACTATAATTATATGTGACTTTCACTTCAAGTTTCTAAAATAAGTCAAAAGATACAATGAAGTCTTATCATATAAAGGAAGCCAATAAAGAGAAATTACTATTTTTTAAAGAACCAAATACAAAATCTGGCATTGAAAAGTACCACAACTAAATAAAAATTCATCAGATGGACTCAACAGTAGATTTGAACTGGCTGAAGAATTAATGAACTTGAGGATAAATCCTTGGTGAGTATGTAATTCAAAGAACGGAGACAATAAAAATTAAAAATAAACTGAACTGAACCTCAGAGGAGTGTGGGGCACCATTAAGGATGTTAATATGTGTAAGCTAAGTATGGTGATACACCCCTGCAATCCCAGCACTTGGGAGGCTGAGACAAGAGGGTCACTTTGAGTTCAAGGCCAGCCTGAGCTTTGTAGTGAGACCTTATCTCAAAAAAAGTTATTATGTGTGTAATATAGGTATCAAAATGAAAAGAGAAAAAATACTGGAAGTAGTAGATTTAAAACTTACCAATTTGCCAGGCGTGGTGGTGCACACCTATAAAACCAACATTTGGGAGCCTGTACTTGAAGTGCACAGACTGATTCAAGGGGCAGCATGGAATGCATAGTGAGACATGTCTCAAACCAAATGAAACCCACCCACAAAAACTCCAAAACAACTAAAAGCAAAAAAAAAATCTAAAAACCAAAAAAATTTCCAGATGTAGGGAGAGACATTCATTTACATATCTAAGGAGCTTAATGAATGCCAAGTAGGATAAACAGATGCATATACAGAAATTTAAAATGCTGAAGCCAGAGATGAAGAGAAAATCTTAAAAGCACCAAGAAAACAAAAGGACTCATTTATAAACAAATACCAGTAAGATTAACATGAGACCAAATACTATCCAATGGAAGGGCAGAAAGTAGTGGGATGATGTTTTGAAAGGCAAGTCCTAAAAGAAAAACCACAACCAATAATACCATAATTAGATAAACTATCTAAAAATGAAAGTGAGATGACATTCCCAGCTAAGCAAATGCTGAGAATTTTTGCAACCAGAATGGCCTTATGAAAATTTCTAGTGAGCTGGGAACGTAGCTCAGTGGCAGAGAACTTACGTAGCATGCATGAGGCCTTGCGTTTAATTCTCAGCCTCACAAAACCAAAGCTAAAAGAAGTTCCTCAGGCTGAAGGAAGTCACCTCAAGAGCAATTAAGTCCACTTTAAAACAAAAAACAACACTGATAAAGTAGCTATGTAAATATTTTTAAAATCAGTAAACTGTTCTCAATTATTAAAGCAGCTGTGTAAAGCAAGTGTGCTTATAATTTTTAAGCTATAAAAATAGTGTTTACCAATAATACTTTTGAGGTGAGAGCAAAGCTGTATTGAAGTAAAAAATGCAAGATGCTAACTCGTCCACTGCAACAAATAAACCAAAAGTCATCAATAAGAGGTTAATAAAACCATGAATATTTGCTTCTTTTTAACCATGAATATTTGCTTCTAACGTTTTTTTGGTACCAGGGATCAAACTCAGAACCTTGTGCTTACGAGGCAGGCACAGTGCCACTGACCTAAATCCCCAGCCCTGAACTTCTTTAAAGACAAAAAATTGTATAACGTATTACACCAGTGTGTTTGTTGAGTTTATCATGTACACATGTAATATGTTTATCAATCATAGCACAGAAATGGAGGAAAATGGGATAGAGCTGTATAGAAGTGACATTCCAATTTTCACTAAAGTGAAGTTAATACAAGTCTGAAGTTAGGTAAGATGTATATGATAACCCTAGAGCAATCATTAAGGAAATATGTAGTGAAAATATTAAAGGAATTAAATATGATATTAGAAAAATTCACTAATGCAAACCAAGCAGAAGGAATCAAGGATCAAAAGGCAGAAAACTAAGTGGCAGATGTAAATCCATCTGTAACATAAAACAATGAATTTATCCTGCCAAAAGACAGAGATTGTCACTCTAGATAAAAGAACAGGATCTATGCTGACTGTAAGAGATACACTTTAGATTGAAAGGTTTGTGTAGGCTAGAAATAGCAAAGGTGGTGAAAATCTGTGATGCAGACATTAAGGAAGATAGAGTGAATATATAAATACCAGGCAAAATATACATTAAAACAAAAACAGTTACTAGAGATAAAAGAAATTTTTTGAGCAAAAAAGTGTCAACCATCAAAAAGCCATAACAATTACAAACATATGCACCAAAATCACAAAGCAAAAACTAATGGAAATGAAAGGAGAAACAGACAATTCAGTAACAGTTGAAAGCTTTGACAACCCTTTTAAAAAATTGGAAAAAATAAACTAGACAAAACAAATAATGAAAACATTTGACCAACATTAAAAACTACTCCGTACCAGCGGAATGTATATATATTTTTTGGTACTGGGGATGGAATTCAGGTCCTTGCACTTGCAGGGTAGGCAACGGCACCACTGAGCTAAATCCCCAGCCCAGCAGAATATATTTTCTTCTCAAATGCACATGGAAAATTTTCCAGGGTAGACCTTCAGCTAAACCATAAAACAAGATTTGGTGAATTAAAAGTTATTTCAAGTATAAGAAATCTTTTTTATCACAATAGAGTACAATTATGTATCAGTAACTTAAATGTGGAAATTAAGCAACACTTTTTTTAATGTGTGTGTGTGAAACAGGATGGAATCTGGAACCTTTACAACTGTCCTACATCCTCAGGCCTTTTTTATTTTTTATAAAAGAAAACATATAGATAGGGTCTCACTAAGTTGCTAAGATACCACTAAGAGGCTGAAACTTACAATCCTCCTGCCTTACCCTCCTACAGTACTTGGATTACTTGCCAGCATGTGCCACCACATCTGGCTGCAGAACACTCTTAACAATCAATGGGTCAAATAACAGAACACAAGGGATATTATCAAATGGTTTTGAGGTAAATTAAAATTAAGATATATCAAAACTTATAAGGTTGTAGGCCCAGGGATTTAGCTCAGTGGTTCCACAACCTGCCTCGCAAGCACAAGGACCAGAGTTCGATCCTTGGTACAAAAAAAAATTATAGGCTGTAGTTAAAGCAACACTAGAGGGAAATTTGTGGTTGTACATGCATATACTAAAAACAGGCTGAGGCAGGAAGACTGTAAGTTCCAGGCCAGCCTGGACTATGTAGTGAGGCCCCATCTCAAAAATAATAAAATTAAAACAAATACCTCAAATGCATAGTCTCATCTTTTACCTGAAAAACTAGAAAAATGAGAACAAGATAAATCCAAAGCAAGCAGGAGGAATGAAATAATAAATATTAGGGTAGGGCCGGGGATTTAGCTCAGTGGTTCCAGCTCCTGCCTTGCAAGCACAAGGTCTCGAGTTCGATCTCTGGTACCAGAAAATAAATAAATATATATATTAGGGTAGAAATAAATGAGGTAGAAAATAGAAGGAAAAAAAAGGAAAATCAATGAAACCAAAACTTGGTTCTTTGAAAAAACCAAGAAAATTAACAAACATTTAGTTATACTGCCCCAGAAGTGAACTCAGTAATTCTGGAATGAATGAGGGAATTGTATTGTGAACCTGACAAATTAAATAATAGAAGTGTTCCACAAACTATTCCAAAACATAGAACACTGCCCCCCCCCCAGCTTGTTTTAAGAGGCCACTGTTACCCTGACACCAGGAAGATTTATCTCAGTAATGTATGGTTGGTTTGGCCTATGAAAATCAATATAATACACTGTATTCATAGAATTAAGGGTAAAATCCATAGCATCATTTCAGTTGGGGTAGAAAAAGCATTTGACAAGACCCAACATCCCTTAATGATAAGAATATTTAACAAGCTAGGAATTGAAGGGAACTTTATCAACTGATACAGGGAATCTATAGAAATCCCATAGTTTATATTTAATGGTTAATATCAGAAATAAGAAAAGAATCCCCACTCCTGCCACTTCTATTTAACATTGTACTGGTGCTTATTGTTAGGATGGACAGTTGAGCAAGAAAATGAAGTTGCAGAAAGTAAAGTGAAACAGATTGGAAAGGAATATAACAAAGGACATGATCTTGTGTATAGAAAATCTAAGACACTCCCATGCAAAAATGTTCCAACTAAACTGGGTATGGTGGTATACACCTATAATCCCACCACTCAAAGAGGCTGAGGCAGAAAGATCTCCATGAGTTCTAGGCCAGCCTAGAATACATAGTGAGACCATGTCTCAAAAGAAAAAATCCAACTACTAATGATCAAACTGAAAATAAGAAAACAGGGTCAGGCATTTAGCTCTGGTACCACCGCCTGCCCCACAAGCACAAGGATCCAAGTTCAATCCCCAGTACCAAAAAAAAAAGTCATTCATAGTAGCATCAAAACCAATAAAAAGCTGGGTGTGATGACATACACCTATAAGGTGAGGAAGGTTTGGCAAACCTATAAGGTTTGGAAGGTGAGGCAGGAAGATTGCACATTTGAGGCCAGCCCAGGCAATTGAGCAAGACCTTGTCTTAAAACATAAGGGTTAGGAGGCCAGGGATTTAGCTCAGAGGTTCTGCTGCCTGCTTCGAAAGCACAAGGTCCTGAGTTTGATCCCCAGTACCAAAAAAATAAAATAAGGGTTAGGGAGTTGAGCATGCTGGTATACACCTATAATCCCTGCACTCTTGGAGGCTGAGGCAGAAGGACTACAAGTTCATCCTCATCATGGGCAACTTAAAGACTTAGACCCTGTCTCAGAAAGAAAAAACCTGGGAATGTAGCTCAATGGGAAGGCCCAGGATGCAGTCCTCAGTACTACATTTTTAAAAATTGCTGGGGATCATCCCTGGGTTCCCCAATATCAATCAATCAGTGTTACATTTAACAAAACAAGTGTAAAACACACTGAAAATTAAAAATCTGCTGAGAAATTAGGATCTAAACCCATTTTATGTTCATGATTGGGAGACAATTGTTTTAAAAGATGATTTATTAGTTTGCTAGGCTGCCATAGTAAAAAACCACAGACTGGGTGACTTAAGCAGAAATTTATTTCCACACAGTCCTGGAGGCTGGAAGTTCCAAAATGAAGGCATTGGAAGGTTTGGTTTCTCCTGAGGTCCCTCTCTTTCCCTTGCAAATGGACACTTTTGTGCTATGTCTGTATACAGCCTTCCTTCTTCTTTTTTTTTTTTTTTGGTACCGGGGATTAAACTCAGGACCTTGTGCTTGCAAGCCAGGCGTGATGTCACTGAGCTAAATCCCCGGCCACTTACAGACCATTGTAAAGAAACTATGTTACTTAGAAAGAAAAATACTGTAATAATAAAATATATAGTCAAACCTCAAATGTCCCACTCACAGAAAAGCAAAGACAATATATTTTGCTTTGGTGTGCAACTGGATACACACAGTGGGGGAAACAGAAGCAGATGGACTTTTGCTTTGTCTCTTTCTTTTTCACAGTTAGAAGGCCCTACTGGTCTGGCCTTCTTAGGGGGGGTTGGGACCCAGCTCTGCAAAGCAGAGAGGGGCTGAGGTTGCCCAAGTCTTGTCTGCCCCAGCATAATGAAAACTGAATGTAGATCAAGAAACTTCACAGTTAACATTACTTCATTTTAACATTCCCATGATTCTGGTCTCCAACTCCTTGGCCAACAAACAGGATGTGAGCGACTCCCCACCCAGCCTCCACCCCTGGGATCCATTCTGAGTCAAGAGGTGCCTTGTGCCCTCTGCTCCTGAATTATTCAGTTATTTCTTCCCAACATCAGCTCTCTCATATATCGAGGACCTTACACAGGTGACTTTCTGAGCCAAGAATTCCCTCCCCCACCTTCTGCAACTGGCCAGCTCCCAATCAGCCTTCAGAACTCAGATATCACATCCTCCTGGAAGCTTCTTCCTGCCTCCCTGCCAAGTCAGGTGCACCTCTTCTATCTTCCTTTCCCTGGAGCCCCAAGCTAAGTCTCCACGGGACGATTATCTGCCCTTACCACTGGGATGAAGGCCAGCATTCTAGTTCATCTCCATATCTCCAGAAATGAGCACAGGACAGCCCTAGGGTCAGGGACTCCATAAATGTGGGCTGGCTAGAAAGAAGAATGGAATTCAGTCCCCTACCCTCAAGAAGCATATATTTTATTGAGGAACTTACATTTTAGAAAGAGAGAGAAGGAGAGAAAGAAGAAAGGAAGGAGGGAGGGAGGAAGGAAAGGAGGGAGGGAGGAGAACTACCTGACTGAGCAAATCTCCCAAGTTAAAGGACTGATACTGAGTGGTCTCAGGCATGCCCAGACACACTGCCTATCACACCCAGCCTTGCTGCAAGCCACTTGTACAAACACTTAATTCAACACAACTGTTATTTGTGGCATTATTAAAATAGCCTTGTCCATTAAGATATTGCCATCCTGTGTACTCTATAATTTGCAGCAAAATAGATGGAAATGAAGGTCATTATTGTGTGTGTGTGTGTGTGTGTGTGTGTGTGTGTCTGTGTGTTTTACTGGGGACTGAACTCAAGGCTTTCACACTGAGCTACATCCCCAGCCCTTTTTAAATTTGTTTTAGAATTTTGAAACAAAGTCTTGCTAAGCTGCTAACCTGCCCAGACTGAACTTGCCATCCTCCTATCTCTCTCCCAGAGTCTGGGATTAGAGGAGTGCACCACCATTCCTGGTTTGACAGACATTGTCTTAACTGAAATAAATCAGGCACAGAAAGACAAATACTAGAGGCTTGGGCTGATGGAGGGGGATATAGACAGAAGAAATAAGTTCTAACGTTCTTTAGCACAGTGGAGTGACTATAATTCACAATGCCCCTTAATATATTTTATGAACAACTAGAAGAGAGCATGAAGGCTCCAAACACAAAGTAATAATAAGGAGCTAGAAATATTAATTATACTGATTTTATCAGTTCCTACCGTATACATATGTTGAAATGTGATACTGTACCCCATAAATATATACAATTATGTGCTAATCAAAAAAAATTCATACTTCAAAGAACTAGGACTAGAGGTCCCATTTGACCCAGCTATTCCCCTGCTGGGTATCTTCCCAAAAGAATTAAAAGAATCATACCACAGCG
>NW_004624778.1:4552146-4575044 GCF_000247695.1 Heterocephalus glaber
TTTTGGTACCGGGGATTAAACTCAGGACCTTGCACTTACAAAGCAGGTGCTGGAACCACTGAGCTAAATCCCCAACCCATACAGCCTTCCTTCTGTTCATATGCATCCTTGATCTCTGTGAGTTCAGTTGTCCTCTTGTATAAACACCAGTCAGATAGGATTAGAGCCCATTCTAAAGCCTCTTTTTAATTTAATCATATCTTTAAAGGTTGTATCTCCAAACATAGTCACATTTTAGATTACTAGGGGTTAGAATGTCCATGTGCATTCTGAGACAATTCGTCCTGTAACAGATGATAATAACCTGTAAATTGATCTACAGATCTAACATAATCCTCTCAGAATCCCAGCTGACTTTTGCAGAAATTGACAAGCTGATCCTAAAATTTATATAAAAATGAAGTAGACCTAAAATAGCTAAACAATCTAAAAAAAGAAGAAAGTTGATTACATCCTGTCTGTCTGAAATGAGAACTACTGGTCCCACTCCCATCCCAGACTTATTCCTGTTTAGGACCCTGGTGTAAACACTGATCTCATTAGTGCAGGTTGGCCTTCTGCTGCTTGGAGGAAAAACAACCTTATCAAAATGCTGTAAGAGACAAATTGAACAGATTTGGTTTCAACCCATTGGTTAAATTCAAGCAGCTGACTGTAGGGAACAGGGAAAGGGGACATTACTAGAACCTCTGCAGTAAATCCTAGTCTCCTGTGAGCCATGACAGCACAAGGCGAATTAAATTATACAGGAAAGGTAGAAAAAATGAGACTTGGAGAAGCTGAGCTTTGAGCCTGATCAGGGCTGCTCTGGGCAGCAAAGACAAAAGACCCGGAGCTTGCAGCACCTTTTATTCAGTACATCAGAAGAAACAAGTGTAACAAATGAAAATGCAGAGGGTTCAGTACCTCACATTGGGATAAAGAAGGTGTAACAAAAGACGAGGTGCAGCAGAAATCCAAGAACAATGAGGAACTATCCAGATGAAGATTTGGTTCCTCCCAGAATGTCTCCTGCTGGTGTAATCTTGTCCTGGAGAATCACAGCATCACCGGATCATTGAGGTCTCAGTTGTGACCGGAGGCCAAAATGGAATTATGTCCTGGAATGCCATAGCTGGGCTGTAGGCAGGAGAACCAGGCCTAACCAAGTGATTTTTTCCCTAAAATTATGTAGCATTGCTCCTGACAGCTGACACAGTGGCATACTTAATAAATATTTGTGTTCAGACAAGATGATGTCAGGCAGAGTTGGAAGAGATACTCTGCCATGGACCTGCACATTCTTATTCTTTGTCTAGGCCAATTCTCAAAGTTGTGTGGGCAGTCTTCAGAGATGGAAGTACTGTCTCCCTCTGAACAAAAGACAAACTTCCTTCAACTTCTTACAGAAGCAGTGGTTCCTCTTCTATAACAGCCCACTGCATTGGTAAGTGTCTTAGGCACTGGTAGAACACTGTGCCCCAGACTGTGGCTTAGAAACTGTAGAAAGTCATTTCTCATAAACTTGCATTCTGGAAGCTTAAGATCTGCTTGCCAGCATGTTCAGGTCTTCACGTCTGGGTGAGGGTCTCTTCTATGTTCCAGGTAGCCGACTTATTGTATCCTCTTGTAATAGAGCAAAAGGTGTCCTGAGAGTCAGTTTGTTTTGTTTTTGTTGGTATGGGGAATTGAACTCAGGACCTTGCACTTTCGAGACAGGCGGCAGCACCACTGAGCTAAATCTCTGGCTCATCCTGAGAGTCATTTTGATAAAGGTATGTCTTAGTTACTTTTCTAGTTGCTTAGACAAAACACCTGACACCCACAAGTTAAGGGAGGAGAGGTTTATTTTTGCTCACAGTTTGTAGAGGTTTCATTCAGTCCATAGTTGGCTGGTTCCAAAGCAGGGTGGTATTGCAGAAGGGCATTACAGGGGAAAAACAGTCCATGGTGAAGTGAGGCAGGCAGAAGGCAGCAAGCACCAGCAGATGCCTTCCCTCTCTCCCTTATATTCCGTCCAGGCTACAACCCTATTGATTGGTGCCATCCACACCCAGAGTAGGGCTTCCATCATCCACACCCTTACTCTCAGTATCACACTCTTAATCCACATTCATGCACCCTTTTGCAGTCACCTTCAAAATCTCCACCTTAACTGCATGAAGCTTTGGGGGAACATTTAGATATAAGCCATAGCAGGGCACTAATCCCATTCCTATGTGCTCCACCTAATTACCTCCTGGCTCCACCTCCTAATACTAGCACATTCAGGATTTTGACATGAATTTGGGGGTGGGGGACACAGACATTCAGTATCAGAGGGTGATCAGGTCTCCAGCTGCCTAGGAAGAGGGACAGTGGAGGCTAAAGAAAAAAAAGACCACAGAGACTTGTATAATTTCAAAGTATATGGGAGACCAGGATGTCAGTGCCTCAAAGTGAGCAAAGACAAAGACAATCTGAGCTAGCCATTATTTATTGGGTACACACAATAATTGGAGAAAGTATCAGGTGACTTAGGGGTGGCAGTAATCCTGTGTTGATGAAGATTCTTATGCTGATGAGGATCTTAGATCATAAGGATCTTATGTTGAGGAAGGTGTTAAGGAAGGAGAGCATTCCTACAATGGTATGTGGGCCAAGATAGCAGGCTAATAAAAAATCTTGTCCTTCACCCAGGTGAAACCTTTCCTTTTTTTTAAAATTACTACTTGATTCTCAAAGAACCAGGATGTTTTCAGCTGATACATTCTTGCCCTTGAGTGTACAGTATCACAGGAGCATTGAGACCTCAACTTGTGACCAGAGGCAAAACGGAGTTGTTTCCACATTCCATAGCCAGCTCGCAGGCAAGGTAACATTGAGCCTTAGCTGTAGTCATACTTTAATTATGAAATTATTTTTCCCTAAAATTAATGTAGGATGGCTCTCGACAGCTCAGTCTCTAGTAGCAGGTATCCATCTGGGTTCACCTGTAATACCCCATAGGAGCCAGTACAGCTCCTTCTGGGTCTTGGTTGTTGCCTGCTATGATCACATTACACATGTTCAAGTGTCTTGATGATTTGTACTCTCTGTGCAATCCCTGGGCTACATTTCTTTCTCTAGTGATTTCATCACTCACATAATGTTTTTAACCTAGTTTTTTTTCCTTTACCATCCTGGGGATCAAACTCAGGGCATCATGCATGCTAGTCAAACATTCTACCACAAAGCTACATCCCCAGTGCTTTTCATTTATTTTTTGAGATAGGGTCTTGCTAAGTTGACCAGGTTATCTTTGCAATCCTCCTGTTTCAGCCTTCCAAGTAGTTAGAATTACAGATATGTAACACTATATCTGGCTAACTTAGGTAATTTTAAAGAAAAATAGTGAAGCAAGCTTGTTTTATTAGATAAAGTTTTTCAATTAGTGGGCCCCAGTTTAATGTTTATCTAGGAGTATGAGACTGAAATCTTGGTGCTGTGTCTTAGGAATGAGAGAGACTGACTTAGGAAAGATACTCTTTTGGTCATTTGGGATACATTTTGATAAATGAGATATTCTGGGAAAAATGTGGAGGAAAAACATCTCATCTGTAACTGTACATAGACTAGGATTTGAACCAAGCCAAATTTGTAAATGTAAGTAAAAATATGCATACTGTTTTGTGGAAGGCCTACATGCTAAGAAGAAGCATTGATAAGCATTAGAAAACAGTACAGCACAGTGTAATTACTGTATTGTGTTTGTGTTTCAGATGCCTTTGGTACATTGTGGAGACTATTTCCAGGTACATCACAGACATTAAGCCTTTGCCTCCTAACATAAAAGATGGACTGATTAAAATAATGAGTGTCAAGGGACGGATAACAGATTCAAATATAAATGAGGTAAGAATATATAACTGCAGGCCCGGGGATTTAGCTCAGTGGTTCCGGCGCCTGCCTCACAAGTGCAAGGACCCGAGTTCGATCACCAGTACCAAAAGAGTATATAACTGCAAAGCAAGCATATGTCTTTTGAGTTGTTTTTGTTTTTCAGACAAGGTCTTGCTCTGTAGTCCAGGCTATTTTGAACTTACAGTCCACCTGCCTCAACTTCCCAAGTGCTCAGATTATAGTGTGTCCATGGATTTGTATTTTACTGTTTAAATATGGCTTTAGTTTTTTTGAGCAAAGACGTAGTAGAATTAGGAATCATGGCTGGGGATTTAGTTCAGTGGTACCACCGCCTGCCTCTCAAGTGCAAGGTCCTGAGTTTGATCCCTGGTGCCAAAAATTAAAAAAAAAAAAAAAATGATAGTACAGAATTAGGAATCATTTTAAAATACAAATCATCTAGAAATTTTTTTTTTCTCCAGATAATGAAAATGTCCATATGTTGGTGAGATTTAAGAGACACAAGACACCACTGGGAAACAAGAGGATTTTATTTCAGGTTTTAGGTGAACAGTAGTTCAATGGACTAATGTCCAATGGAAGAGCTTTGAACAAAGAAAAGTTTTAGTTTTTATACATTTGGTCAAAAGGGTTGGTCTTTTTAGTGATGTAGCAAGCAAGTTTACAGAAACAGGACAAGGGCAGTTTTATAATTTAGCCTTGTAAGAAGACAGAACCTTGTGAATCTTGTGAATACAAGATGACATGAACTTTGTTTACAGGACATAGTTGCCAATTTTATCTACCAGAACCAGGAGTTACAGCTACAGAGAAGGGAGGGGGGTAATCGGAGTGGGGGGAACTGCCCAAGGCTAAGAAAAACTTGTTTTTCTTTAAGTCCTGCTTCACATATGTAATAATTCCTAAAAAACACTTCTCCCACCATTCCTTCAGTTACTTCCCTTGTCTTCATGGTACTAGCACCTTCATGTCCATGTTTTCAAAAATTTATAAACTTTTTGAAATAAAGAATAGATGTTTCATCATGACTAATATGTAAATCACACATTTCTGTGCAATGCTGCATGCTGTGTACCTCGGTATTTTCTACACTATTTTATTCTATTTTTATCTTATTTCCATCTTTTAAAATGTTGACCATAGCCTATTAAATTGATTTTATAATGTACTTATGCAGAACAATTAGCAGTTGAAGTCACTTTTCTAAACTAGACCCATTCTTTGGGATGACTCATTCCTTCCTGCTGGTTTGTATCTACTCCCTTTCCCTATAACCACCCTAACTTCTGCATATCTCTGCCTTTCATTGGCTTTTCCATGAAGCATTAAGTGTAGCAAACTAATATTCTAGCTTTGCCACTCTTTCTGACATGGAGCCTCAGTTCTCTGAACTGTAAAGTAGGAGGTAAAAGTAGCCACTTTAAGGGGTTTTATGAGGATTCCAGTGTTTCACAGCAGCGAATATTTGGTTTAGAAAATCACTGAGCTTAAAAGAGAGAGCACAGCTTGATCAGTGGGAAAAACTTGGTTCTCAGTTCAAGGGCAGGTAAGAAATTAGGCTAATGGAGGGAGGTGGCCTAGTGTTGAAGCAATGCAAGATTGGTAGTTTTCTTCCAAGCTTTCATACTACTTATATTTACTAAATAACCAACTTTGTGAATGATTTGTAAAAGTTATCCTTTTTCTCTGAGTTTTCAGTGTGTTAAAATGTAATTCTAAAAATATTTTTAAAATATAGTTCTTACAGAAATAGTATACAAGTGCCAAAGGTTTAAACAACTCATGAGTAAAAGAACATATAAACTCAAAACTAGTCCAAAAGAGTATCCAAGAAACTGATCCCTTCTGTATCTATACATATGCAAACTTGACATGAAAGAAAGAAGCTGAGGTAATTTACTAAATTAGACACAAAATTGGAGAATATCTCCTAGGACAATAAAGCTATCCACTAAGGCTGTCATCTCTACTGAACAGAAATATTTATATATATGGGGGGAGCATTTTCATTTGTCACTTTTCTACAATTAGCATCTTACTTTAGATAATGATAATTAGATTTTTTGCTTCAATTAATAGCAAACAGGAGAATAAACAGTATTCCATTTCCCTAGATAAGCAGTTGACCATTAAGTGGCATTCTGGGTTGAATTGTACTCCCTCCTGCCACCCTAAAATATTGAGGTCCCATCCTTCGGTATCTCAGAGTGTGGCTTTATTTTGAAATAGGACCTATACTTACCTTTAGGGCCAGGGATGTAGCTTAGTGGAACTGTATCTGTGTGAAATAGGGCCTTTCCAGATGTCATTAGTTATGATGAGGTCACACTGGAGCAGAGTGGCCCAGATCCAGTATGACCCTTGTCCTTGTGAGGACCAGGAAAAGACAGAGTCTCTGAGGAGGTAGAGGTGGAGCATGGAGTGTCATACCTGCTGGCCAGGGTTGCTGGCCCTTTGCTGTGAGTAAGACACTGTGCTGGTCCTCCCTCAGAGTTCTCTGAAACAAGCTACCTGCCAGCACCTTGCTTTTGGATTTCTAGCCTCTACCACTCAAAAAAATCAAGTTCTGCTGTTTTAAGCCAGTGTTACTGGTGTGTTGAAATGGCAGACCTAGAAAACATTCTAGCAGGTGTCTCAGCCAGTGCCCTACCTGATACCATATTTCCCTGAAAATAAAACCCAGTCTTACATTAATTTTTGCTCTGAAAAATGCAATAAGAATGTCCTATTTTTCATGTACAAGTCTATATTTATTCATTTAGTCACATACAAAAATCTGCATTTATGTATGAAAAAAGCTACATTTATTCAAATACAGTCATGTCATCTTCTGGAACATGTTCATAACTCTCCAAACCCTGAGTTCTGGCCCGAATTTTGTGTGACTTGATTTCCTGTAGAACCATTGGCACCAATCTCCCATATCCAGCAATAGAGCTGTCCTTAAATGAGTACTTCTTATATTAATATTTTGTAATTCAGTACATCTGTTGTATGTCACAGCAAATGCACTGTTTCTGTCTGGCTGACAATCTTAACTGGGACTTGTTTTGGGGGTAGGGCTTATATTACAAGCTTCCTGAAAAATCGTCCTAGGGCTTATTTCTGGGTAGGTCTATTTTTGGGGAAAATAGGATACTAAAGGTGGTGTGATCTTTTCATACTTATTTCCAAAGTGTGTATAGTTTTCCTTAACAAGTGCTCAGACTAAAGAAAGAATTATTTTTCAGTCCTTGATAATGAAAAAAATTCATAATTAAGCTTCTCAATATATAGGCTACTTTACTTATTTGGCCAGGGATTTAGCTCAGTGGTTCTGCCACCTGCCTTGCAAGCACAAGGTCCTGAGTTCGATCCCTGATCCCCAGTACCAAAAAAAAGCAAAATCCAGGCATGGTGGTGCACGCCTATAATCCCAGCACTAGGGAGGCTGAGGCAGGAGGATCACTGTGAATTTGAGGCCAGTCTGAGCTACATAGTGAGTTCAAGGCCAGCCACTACATACTGAGATCCTGTCTCAAAAAGCAAACAAACAAAAACAAAGCAAAACAAAAAGGAATAAGAGACATGGGAAATAAGTTCCTTGATTTTAGAAAACAAGAAATGAATTCTTTTGTTGGTTATCACTTGATGTTCAAAAATTAAGACAGGCGAGTAAAATTAATCTATAAATAGCAACATGCCATCCAAAGGGTAAAGGTGTTAAAGTTTCTTTCTAAAATAACAAAGCACACACACACAACATACACATATGCAGCCTCACACAATAAGAAAGGAATTCACGGGGCCAGGGATTTAGCTCAGTGGTTCTGGCACCTGCCTCACAAGCACAAGGGCCCAAGTTTGATTCCTGGTACCAAAAAAAAAGGAATTCATGAATTTTTGTATTTATCCAAAAGAAGAATCATGGTTTTTTGACCCTAACAGCCCTTTCAATATGAAAATTTTTCATCTTCTGAGAAATTTTTTCCCACTACTATTTCTACCTCTCCATTTCTTTCCATATTTCTTGAGATAGGGTGTCTCACTAAGTTGCCCAGGTTGGTTTCCAGCTCCCAAACTGCCTGCCTCAGTCTCCCTAGTAGCTGGGATTACAAGTATGCACCCCTGTGTGCAACTCCCACCTCTCCATTTCTAATTTTACTTTTCTGAGACTACTATCCATATGTTAGCACTCCTCTTGTAATCTTATATATCTCTTAACTTCTCTATATCTTCTCTTCCTTCTTCGCATGTTCTTCTAATGTAACCACACAAGATTCTGTTCCATTATCACCCAGTGGACCCAGTGACTCAGGCAGAGTGTTGGGAAAAGAAGGTGATTTCTTAGCAAACCGGAGCATAGAAGAAGGCACCTGTCACCTCTAGGGATGTCTTGACACACTTCCCCTGAGGGACAGTCTTTTACAAGATCTTTCAAGGAAAAATATGTGGGCAATGCCTTGGTCATGTGGGTTCTGAGAAACTCACCTTTTCTGAGCTGTCAGCTGTACACATCTTGTCTTGTTCACATAGTTGGCAAGAGTTGCAGTTCAGTGGATCCGAAGAAGAGAAACATGATCAAAGTATTTTTGGTTAAAGTGACTTGCATCTGTTTTTGTTTTGTAGTCAGCCTATATAACAAACACTCTTCCTTCCAAGTGTAACTTTCTTTGGTTTTTTTTGTGGTTTTTTGGGGAGAGTACTGGAGTTTGAACACTGGACCTTGCACTTCTGAGGCAGGTGCTGGAACCACTGAGCTAGATCCCCGGCCCCCCAAGTGTAACTTTCTTCTATAACTTGAGACTCAGGAGTGATGGGGAAGGGAGGACTTAGGCATTCCTAGCTAACTTTGCTGTGCAGTTAATCTTTAAGATACAAGAATTAGCTAATCCAGAGATGGAATAGACAGGAACAAAGACAAACTTCTAAGGATTGGGTCTGGAGGGAGGGAGACTTGGGTGTGCCTTCCCTAACTGGCTGATTGGTTCCTCAGTCTTTTTAGCTCATTTATATGGTTCTTTTTCAATAGTTTTCTTCCTATATGTATTTCCAGTTTCCCTTTTTATGGTTTCTTGTTCATCTTATAATATTTCCATCTATTTCTTTTAGCAGATTACTACCCTTATTAATATCTTTGGTCCCTGTGTTCTAATTCTGCTGCTCTGAAATCAGGAATCCAGTTTGTTCTTCTTTTGAAATAGTTGTGTTCTCCAGATTCTTTGTTCCAGTGGCCTCCCGATGTTTGTGTCCTCCAGATGTGTCCTTATGTCTCCTGTACACTCTCTTTGGTAGTGGCAAGTGGTCTGTCTCAAGGCCCAGGCCTGGGTCTGTATCAGCCCTGTTGAGCTGATGAGGAGACGGAGGCCTGGAGTGCTGAGCTCTCAGGCAGAGAGCCCCAGGCACCAGAAAATACTAATCATTCCTGCTTTTGCCCTCCAATCAGGGGTTCACACCTCATTGCCTAAATTTGTTAAATGCACAGTAAATAATTCTCCTTAATAGTCCTGTGTTATCTTCTGTATTTTTGCTATTTTTGTTTCAAAAACTGAAAATGCTACTTAATAGCTTCTATAATACTTACTTTAAACATGAATTTGGAGTTTGCAGCCATCACCATCATACTGCCTACAAAAACTAGAGCTGCAAATGGCCCTGCCTTCACCTCACATTTGCTTGAAATATGATTGGCAAGAAGCAAGCTGTGATGACAGCACTCCAGAATGTGATGAGACTGACTGCATCACAATGTGCCCGTGTGTCAGTTTTCTCTGCACTGGCCTTGTGTGCCTTTGCTTCCCTCACATTACCTTGTACTCCATCTTAGGCTTCTTAGGGGTGGAGCCTTCATCATTCTACAGAGGCAGAATAGCGTTTCCAGGTTCTTACTGTTGATAATTCTGTGGACAGATACATGAGAATGTGTGACTCAGGTGAAACAGTAGGACAGTTCAGCAACCTGGTGGCTTTCACTGCTCTACCATCTTCATTTCTTTCTGTCTCTTTAGATTATACTTCAGTGACTTAAATTTTTATTTTTAACAATCTGTAGTATTTATTGAAACCTAATTTTACCTGAGCGAAAAGGGATAAAGAGGATGAATGAGTTAGAAAAACAAGGCACAGTTTTCCTTGTTGCTTTCAATAAATCTCTATCTTACAAGAGAACTGCTTGTGGAATCATTAAAAAAAGTAAAATATAACATCTTTGCTAGAGTTATACACATCTTTGGACAGATGGTTTTGAAATATTTCTAAATCTTTTTATACTCTGTAGGTGGAGAAGGCCTTTTGAAATGTTACACCAAAGTTGGAAGTCCAAGAGAAAAAGATGAATGGATTTGATTACACAAAAATGTAAATTTCTTTTGGAAAGAAGAAAAGAAAAAAGAAGTTAAATAATAAGCTTGGAAAAGTATTTACAATATATATATATGAAAATCTAGGATTTTATCTTGACAGTATAAAGAATTCCTGCCAGGTGTGATGCTGTAATCCCAGCATTCTGGAAGTTGAGGCAGAAGGATATTGAGATTGAGGCCAGCAAGGCTATATAGCAAGTTCAAGTCCAGCCTGAACTATACATGGAGACCCTAGGGGCAGGGGGCAGAGAAAAATAAGATACAAGGAATTTCTACAAACCAATAAGAAAACAATAAACCAAATAAAATATAGAAGAATCAGGAAATACTCAAAGGAAAAAATTGCCAATAACATATGAAAGCATATTTAACCTCACTAGTAAGTAATCAAAGTGACAGTTTGCCTTTTAGTTTTCCAGATACCTCGAAACAACCATACCATGAACCCCCAAAATGCACAGGGTTTACCTTCTTAGAGCTCCTGTGAATTGTGAAAAACTTGAGAATTTCAGCTATGGTCAGAAAAATGCCTGTAAGTGCCTATTTGTATAGTTTGAACCCCTAAATGTTCTGTCTCCCCCAGTTATGTGATGTAACTTAATAAAATACTGTATTAATAGAGCCTTAGAAGGTACAGGGTGTTTTGGGGGCACCTTAGGGATCTTAGGGCTTTAAGAGGAACAAAACAAAACACTGGAGATAGCTACTCGTGGTACAGCAACCTGTTATAATGCAGGAATGCTGGTGCATCTCTAGAGATGGCTTACAGTGCAGCAGCCAATCAGCAGCAAGGAGAACTGAACAGTGCTCTGGGATTGACTACTGCAAACCTGCCAAAACAGAATTGCAGATGAGATTTGCGATTTCTGCAAAATTGCAGGGGTTTCTCAATTATTAGGTTCTAAGGAAAAATCCGTGAACAACTGAGGCCACACTCTGAACTGAGACTTCACTGGGGTATGCTGTACCCAGTGTTGGTGATAATTTAGAAAACTCTTCTTTTAACCTGTGCTGGTAAATGTATAAATTGGTTAAAAAAAAAAATTTAGGAGGAACTATCAAAATTCTCAAAATATTCTCACTGTTGTAGCAGTTGACTCAATTTTACCACTAGTATAAACCCGAAGAAAATAATAGAAAAGCACAAGAATATGTTCATCAGATCATTTATGAAAATAAAGCTGCTATTGCTGTGGTTTGTTTCTGTAGCCTTCCAGCAGCTCCTGTGTGAAAGCCTTGGTGCCAGCTGCTGGAGCTCTAGGGACAAACTGGAGACTCCAGGACACAGGGCCTCACTAGAGGGTACAGGTCACTGGGCCAGGCCTTAGAAGGGGCTGTTTTGTCCCTACCCCCATCACCTGCCTACATGGGGAGCAGCCCTGCTCCCCACACCCTTTCACCATGATGTCCTGCTCAGCATAGACCCAGAAACAGTGGACCCAGCTGACCATGGAGCAAAGCCCCTAAAACTGTGAGCCTAAGTAAACCTTCCTCCCTGGAAGTTGTATTTCTCAGGTATTGTGTCACAGTGATGGAGAGCTGACTAACAGTCATACACAGCATGTATTATAGGCAAGGTACCTTTAACTCTTACAATGGAGGATTACTGTTAATAATGAGTATAGTGCAACAAGAGATAAAACAGCAGTCTCCCTGCAGAATACAAGTTCTTCATGATGCCATATTGCAGAACCCACCCTGAAATCAATTCAAGTGTTTAAGTCCAATTTAAGTGTTTGCCTGTGGAGGCTACACTGACCCTGAATGAACCTGGTGTTCAACCTAAGCATTTGCCAATGTGGGATACATTTCATGACTTGCAGTACTGCCATAAAATGGAATAATGTGCACCACAATTAATTTTGTAAAGAGTGCTCATCTTACAAACACTCTGATCCCATTTTTCTTAAAAGTATTTTTAATACAACTAATAATTTTATCTCTGGGTATTGATATTATAGGCAATTTAGCTGTAGTGCAATGGTGGCAAATGTATGACACGTGTTACTGTGTTTTTCTTTTTTTTTTTTGGTACCAGGGATCGAACTCGGGTCCTTACGCTTGTAAGGCAGGCAGCAGAACCACTGAGCTAAACCCCCGGTCCTGTGTTTTTCTTTTAAGATGAAAGATGTAAATGTATTAGTTTTTTTTTTTCTAAACTGAAAACTCAGTATTCAGGTTTGTTTGCAGTGTTGGCTCGTTACAATAAATAAGTGGGTTTTAGGTTGCAGTTTGGGTACTCACTTCTAAAAGATTTACCATTACTGTTACAGTGGTTAAAAGCATTGGCTTAAAAAGGGAGAGGTGTGCACTGGTAGTCCCAACTACTGGGAGGCTAAGGCCAGAGAACTCTTGAGCCCAGGAATTTTGAGACTAGCCTGGGCAACAGAATGATATGCCCATCTAAAAAATAAAGAGAAATAATTTTAAAATTGTAAAATAGAAGGGTAGACTTTGGAATTAGAAAGACCTAGGTTCCAATACCATGTTAGAAAGAATTCATGCTGGCTTCCTAAGCTCTCTGAGGGCCTCAATTTCCCTTATTTATAAAGTAGGAATGACAGTCCTTCAGGGGTGTATGCATATGTGCATAGAAGAGAAAAAGAATATTAAATAATATATATAACATTTAGTACCCCTCCAGGTAGGTGTCCCCAGCATAGAAATAGTTGTTTTCATCATTTATTATAACTTTTGTATATTGTCTGAATGTTTTACAATATTGGTACATTATTTTATACTCAGAAAAATAAAACCTTTTCCATTAGGAAAAAAAATAAAAGAAGAAAAATACCACCAGGAAGAGTTCAGAATGCTTCAAAATGAACTTGTATTTATCCTCCCCCCAACACACACACTGAATGGTATAGGGTTGGTTTGCACTGGGTCCCCCAGTGATGAAGAAAGTAAATGTCCCTGATAAGCAGCACTGCTCCCCTATAAGTGATAAAGACTCCTCATGCAAAGCACAGAGGCACACAGTGGAGTCTTGACAGTTGTGAGCTGCAGGACAAGGGAATTACTCACCCCAGGGGTGATGCCTCTCAGGTCTTAGGGTCTTCGCTTTGCAACAGCCACCTCAGCAGTGCTTGGTGCCCCATAAGGACTTGGGAGGACCTGAATGCTGCAGCTCCAGCCAGAAGTAGACTTGGTCTTTTCTGGCTTTACAGATCTCTCTCCACATGGGTATATTTCTGTATTCTTTGCTATACTTTCCATCAGCCACTTTTCTGTTAGGATCACCAAATCACTGATGGTGAGATAAATGTTTCCATTTACAGAAAAATTTATTTTTCAAAGTCATGCATTTGTTACAGATTTTACATCCCGAAGTCCAAACTCTGTATCTACAAAGTTGTGATATCTCTGATACTGCTCTCCAGCACGTGTGTAGCTGCAGAAAACTGAAGAAACTGAATTTAAGTTCCTCAGAAGGAAACAGAGGTTCCATAACTTCAGAAGGTATGTTTGTTATCACTGAGTAAATTGGGTGGATGACTCTTTAGCTGCTGGTATCATTTTGGAGGGGAAACTATGTCAGGAAATGTGTGACAATGTCAAAGAAGTAGGGATTACATTTATCAATAAAATTTTTTTTTTACTGGGGATCAAACTCAACCTTGCACTTGCAAGGCAAGGTGGTCCCACTGAGCTAAACCCCTGGCCCAAGCTTTTTTGATACAATATTACAACAGAATTAATCATAAGATTAAATTAACCAGGGACTCTGCTATCAGCCTGTGCAATACATAGTTTTTTGTAGCCTAACTGCATTTTTCAGGACTACTCTTGCATGACTTAGTGAGTTTTTAAGCTTTTTTGCAATATAATTGTTCTATCTTGCAAGATAGAATTTGCATCTTTTTTTCAGAATAAAAAAGAAGTGCTTCTTCATCTGAGTAGGTTTCTGGAAATGCTATGGGTAGTTGGCTGTCTCTTGCAGTCATCTTGGTTAGAAGTGAGGATCATCATAATATGGTGGACCCTTGAATTCCAAACTCAATTTGTTCCTGGGGGCTGGCTGTAACTCAAGTTGGTAAATTGCCTTCAAAATCTTTCTCCTATATAATTTTAGGCCACACTTTCTTCCAGGCAGATCTCAGTGTCCTTAGAGAGACATTGACCCAGGATTTCTCACTTATCCCCACATGGGAAAGGATGTTGTAATGTTCCTTCCAGAACTCTTTAACGGTTAAATCTGTATGTGAGACCAAGCACAAGTGGCCGGCATTCTGGTCGTAACTCAAGACTTTGATTGTAAGTTAAAACTAAAATTCTGGCTGTAACCCAAGTTGTTTGTATGTCATGCTGGTCATAACTCAAGGGTCCACTGTATTGGAAACAGAGGAGGGTGTCAGGATTGTGTTAAACTATAGAATTCCCAGCTGCTGTTGGACAGTAGGAATTACTTGGTGTGGAAAACACCCTTGATTTTACTGTCAGGAGGTTTGTGCTTTTTCAGAGTTAGTTATTTGTTATGTAAATTGAAAACCTATGAACATATGAAAACTAATGAACAAAAGCAGTCAAGTTAGTATAATAATTCTGAGACAAGAAGCATACTTAACAGGCCTCCTTTTGTGCGAAAACTGTATCTGAGAGTACATGTTAGAATCCTTTTTATCACTGGGTGCAATGCGTTAAAGAAGAATCACAGCTGTGGGCAACAAAAGATTTACAGTAGCTGTGGTCAGAACTGTGAGGAAAGTGGAGCAGTTGACAAGACACTTGGTTACTTTCCTTGTACTCAGCATTTCTAGCATAACAGTTACGATTGACATTATTATACCAGGACCATTAGACTCTCCTTGTTCTCTCTCCCAAATATGCTTAAAACTTCATTTTACCACAAAGAATGACATAGGCCAAAAAAGGCTATTGCTACAATAGTCTTGGCTTGTAATACACCAGTATGGCAAGGAGTTTACCTAACTGTATTCTACAAGAACTGTGTTTTTGTGGAACATAAACACACTTCATGTACAAAGAAGCCAGCAGTAACTAGTGCCACAGCTACACAGAAGTCTGAACATAGTGACATAGCTTCTGTTTTCGAGGGCAAGGTGCAGACCATGTTTTAAGTAGCAGGATTTAGCAAATGAATTTGTTGTTAAATGGTTTCTATTTAATGTACTGAATAAAAATGCATAAAGTTATGTCAACCATTTTATATGATTATGGTCCAGACACAGTGCATGTTGCATTGAATGAACATGTATTGCTTGTTATGCATATATTAACCACGTGTGCTTTGAAGTCTATGCACTTGTCAGTATCTAAACCAATGGCAGGCTCACAGCACATTTACTCCTAGATGGACATGCATCTCCAGTCCCAAATGCATAGGCTATTAAATATGCTATTATAACCTAACATAAAAGTGGTTCATCGAGCCAGGGTGTAAACTGAAACTCAGGATAAAAAGACTTTACAGTTAACTGAAACTTAAACACTGCCTCTGTTGGGCCGGGGGATTTAGCTCAGTGATTTCACTGCCTGCTGTGCAAGCTCAATGACCCCAGTTTGATCCCCAGTACCAAAAAAAACAAAACAAAAAAAACTGCCTCTATTAAGGCACAATCCCTTAACTAGTCAAAAGTCTAACACTGAAACACAAGAAATAATCTCAATATAACACGAAATCCTTGTTCATTTGTCAGTTTTGTAAATATAATTGTTTTAAGAAAAATCTCATTACATTAGACATATTTTTCCTTCCATATCATTGTGTTTTCTTTTTAGAAAACCCTTTAAAGAGCCCTTTTAATTATGAGCAGTTCAGTCACACATACAAGAATTTTAACAGTAGGGCATGGGATTTTATTCAGTGGTGCCCCTGCCTGCCTCGAAAGCACAAGGTCCCAAGTTCAATCCCTGGTACCCCCCCCAAAAAAGAATTTTAACAGTAATATTTGACTTTCACAATCCCTTTGGAACCTGTTCATATGTTTTACTAGTTTTAAAAATCTAATCATTTAGAACAAAGGAAAAACTGTTTGCCATCCCAAGTCCTCGGTTCTATTAAGCATGAGTTTCTGTGGCTTATCTCTCTCTCTTTTTTTTTTTTTTTTTTGGTACCAGGGATTAAACTAGGGACCTTGAGCTTCAGCGGCAAGTGGCAGCACCACTGAGCTAAATTCCCGGCCCCCATGGCTTTATCTCTTAAAGAAGTCACCTGAGCCAGCACCTCCATCCTCTTTCTCCTCTTGGCTAAACTGGAGCAGACTCTGCTGCTCCTATGTGCTAAATATTTGTGGTAGGAGGAGGACAGGGAGGAAGGAAGGGGAAGGACATGGAAATGGAGCAGAGGAACACATTTGAAGTGAAGACTCTTGCTTGTCCAAGAAAACTGCAGGACAAAGGCTGGTGGTGAAGTTGGAGGGTGGGTACTGTTGGGGACCCTGTGGGTGACTATGATCAGGGCCCTGGGAGGGAGCTGAGACCAGTGACAGTGAGAGTCAGAGCCAGAGAGGAAGTACAGCCTTCCTCAAAGAAGCTGGCCTCTAGAGACAATTGTAGTGACAGTTTGTGGATGAGTTTCAGAAAGTAGAGGGCAGTGAAGTGAGATGGGACCTGCTTAAATCAAGATCTGCTCAAATCCTTAGCTTTTGGTAACCATAGATTGCTTCAGTGTGGGAAATAATTCTGTGAGGCTGACACAAATTCTCTCTGTTCCATGGCCTTTGAGTCAAGTCCCTGGGCAGATCTTTAGGATAATGACGAATGGTGCCAACACTGCTATTCACAA
The DNA here is from genome assembly GCF_000247695.1 of Heterocephalus glaber. Next base: position 4,569,097 of record NW_004624778.1, read on the forward strand.
GTGGGTACATTATCTCATGAGTTCTTCCAGTAGCCTGTGCAGTGTGCATTACTAACTCTCCCATCTCTCCCATCTTGAGAATCAGGAAAGTGAGGCTAGAGTGGTGAGGTGATTCCCAGCCTTCACATTCCTCCCAAATGGACTGCTTTTTACAACCAACACACTCATACCCACCAGCATGCTGGAACAGGTGACAAAGCTGCATCCTAGAGCCAGCATGGTCCTGCGGGAACAGGAGGAGCAGTGTTGGTGTCTGGCTTTGGGAACCCGAGGAACTGAAGGCTCCTGAGGGACCCGCCCCACTGGCTCGTGCTCAGGTTCTGAGCTCAGCCCACACCTTCCTGCCTTGGTTGGATCTGGTGGGTCCAGTGGTATCTTCTGGATGTGGGAGGTGAGGTCTGACAAGATAGATCCACGTCCATAACATAGGGTAAAATGCAGTGAGAATGGGGAGAGGGAAAAAGAATGCCTCCCGTTTAGGACGCTTCACACTGCCTAACATTTCCTGAGAGGGAATTGAGGTCCTCTGGGCCACTTGCATACTCTGAGCCTGAGTGAAGGTGACTTGCTGGAAGAGGCAGACACAGAGGACAAGAATATGGGCTTTATTGAGAAATATCAACTATGTGTATTTGGGATGATGGGATAGCACGTAGTGGGAAAATGTGGGGATGTGGGGTGGTCCTAACTGCTCAAGGGGTCCTTCAGGCTGGATCCATTTGCCTCTAAGACATCGACTTCTCTTTGGAGCCTGCTGAGGGTGGCTCTTGGTGTCTTGCTCAGGATCCTGTCTTCTGCATCTCTTGGAAAGGACTCTCGAGCAGCCGGTGGAAGGCCTGCCCCACGAGCAGACAGGAGGTTCTCTGTGGTCTGGGGGCGTCATCCTCCGGGTGTGCTGAGGAGGTGGAGGGCTCTGTGATCCCTGACTTGTGGCTGCTGCTCCCCTCGACTGCCGTCTGCAGAGAAGGGGAGAATGAGTTAGATACACATAACGTCAACAGCAACGGAGTCAATATTTACTCCTTTATGGGATTCACATCCTTTCATCAGAAAGGCGACTTCAGTGCAGTCTCAGTAATCAGAAATACTGAAAATATTCACACACACAATTTTTGGCATCACAATAGCTCTTCCCTTTGTTTTTCCCCTCTCTCCCCTGTGCCCCTTGGTATTTCCCTGCCTCTCCTCCCTGAGTCCTTTCCTTGCTGTCTTAGCCTCTTGCTAGTCTTGTGCATCCCCCAGGATCCAGCCCCACTTCACAGCAGGTCACTCCCAGCCCCGTGCTGTTCACCTGCTCCCCACTGGGCCTGGCCCTTGCTCTCTGGGAGGCAGCTCTGCTCACCTCGGCACGTTCCTGTCCCTTCAGTGTCACAGGCAGCTCTGGGACTGGGATGACATCTGTGTTTCCTGATGGTTTGCACATGGGCGAGTCTAGACATGCCTCATGTCCCTGATGAGTGAGCTGGGCAGGGGAACAGCTGCTCAGCCTGAGGTCTTCGGCCAGAGTAAGTTTGAGGCAATCCCGGTCCTCATCTTTCTTCTTCCTCCGAGTTTTTTGGGGATTTTCACTGTCTTCCTTTTGGATTTCTTCATCATCCATGTAAAAGCCCTGAAATGTCTTCAGCAGTTTCACAAGACCATCCAGTTTTCCTTCAGTACATTTTGTTTCATCTTTGCCTCTATGTAGATTTTCATGAGCAGTTGATTCTTCAAAGCCATTGTCGTCAGCCCAGGGCACAGTGATACCTAGGTTGTAGATCTGCTGTGGGTCATCCTGAAGTAGCTTTCATAGGTTGGGCCATCTCTTGTTCCCTTCAGGCCCCCACCTGCCTTGAATAGCAGAGATGAGGTCACCTGAAGAACACACACTGGGAGTCATGTCTTCAGGAAGGATGATGTCCTCACAGGACGAGGGCTCTTCACTGGGGAGACAGCCCCCAGAGAGGCTCAGCATGCATTTGGTTTCAGAATTGCAGTCCTCTGTGTCAGAGGGGTCGCCGCTAGGGGATGAGGACACCATGGGATTGAAGAACCAATATGAGAGTCTCCGTCAACACCAGAAGCTTCCAAAGGGGAAAAAATGGAAGATATTGGGGAGAAAATTCACTGCCAACTCCTGGAGCATAAACAGGAGATGTGAGAGAGTCTTTAGCACTCAAGTCGCTGTGGCTAATGGTGAGGTAGGTCATAATCCATCTTCTGTGGCTGCTGGTTACCATGGCAATATCCAAACCAGTCTAGCCAGACAGTAGGACTAGAGAGAAAAGGGATAAGAAACCACAGGATCTATCCCCTTCCTTCTGAAACATTGTGACCACACACCATGCAGGCTGAAGGGTCCCTCTTGAGGCCAGAAGGAGCAGTCAGAGTGGGGGTTACTTTCCTCTTGTTTTGAGGCCTCTGAGATCATTCCTGTCCTCAGGGAATGGAGAGCTTTTTTGGGGAGATTGGCATAAATAGCACTGGCCTAAGAGTGATAAGTGCAACAGAAGAGCTTAAAACTTGTGTCCTGATGATATAGGAGAAATATAACTCCAAACCTACTAGATGTCAGATGTCCTCTGAAATTGAAGAATGCCAAAGGACAAAGGAGGTTAAGGGTAAGAAAGGTTATTGTGGAATAGGAATAGCTCTTTAGAGACAGAAGGGGTCCTGGAAGTGTGTTGCCATTTCCAAGGCCCTTTGTGGGGTAATTTATACAGAAAAGTCACAAATGTGGGTACAGTGTGGGTCCAGTATGGGTCAAATACAGAAGTGCTATGCAATAAGACAGGCCCTGGCCTTGCCTCCATTTTCCTTTTTCCACAGAATGTTTTGTTTTGGAAATGTAAGTTTGTGCTGCTGGGCCCCTGCCCAATGTATCAAAATGATTTGTGGCTGTTTCAACTGTGTGACCTTTCAGGAATGTTCTGTTAAGCTCTGCCTCCTCACAAGAAGATTCTCTTAAGCTCCACCCCCTCTTGGGAATGTTCTGTAACTCAGTTTGTGCCCAATGTATCAAAATGGTTTGTGACTATTTGAATGGTGTTCTGTTAAGTTCTGCCTCCTCACAAGAAGGTTCTGTTAAGCTCCTTCCCCTCTCAGGAAGGTTGTGTAACTCCACCCCCCCACCCCCCACCTCCACTTCAGTGAGCATGCTTACATAGCATGTGTTTCAGGAATGTTCTATAACTCCACCCCTCTGCTTCAGGAATGTTCTATAACTCTGCCCCCCTGCTTCAGTGAGCATGCTCACCTATCCCTATATAAGGAGGCTCTCATTTCTGGTAGAGCACTCAGACTCCTCTGACCTCACCTGGCATTTGCCAGTGTAATAAAGGTTTTTTTTCTCTACCTCTTCAGCTGATCATCAGATTCTTGAGTCTTCAAATTACAAGAGCTCTGACCCAGAGCCACCACACTGAACTGTAAAGCTCAGCTGTGCCTCAGAGCTGTGGCACTTAGCTGTGACCCTGAGCTATAACACTTAGCCATGCCTCAGCTGTGGCACCGAGCTATAGCACTTGGCTATAACACAGAGCTGCTCTGTTCTGCCAAAACAAAACTATAATCAACCTATAGGATTACAAATATAGCGACTTAGCTAATATTGAGCCAGTAGGGAAGCAAAGCACATAGCAAGGGCATACAGATAACATCATTAACTTTGGCTTGTCTATGACTTCTAAAACAGGAATGTTTTGGGGAAGGGATTGACCTAGATATTCTGGTCACCTACCAGATGTCTGATGTATATGTGGACTTAAAGGACTGGGTGGTACCAATTACACTATAATCTCACATTTACATTCATTCCTTAGTGAAGTGTGTAAGTCTGGCTATTGTAATTTTAATCTCAACCTTTCCTTCTTTAGGTTCACTTCCAGCCACAATGCTGAGGTCTCTGCCTTTCACTGACCTTTTTTTTTTTTGGTACCTGGGATCAAACTCAGGTCCTTGCGCTTGCGCAGCAGGCGGCAAAACCACTGAGCTAAATCCCCAGCCCTTTTCACTGACCTTCTTGAAGGCACAGCCCCTTTTATTAATTTCTACCTAACTTAGCTGCCTATAATACTGAGGACAAACAAGGGCACTCATACAGCTTGGACCAGAAGTGGGCAGGGGACCAGGACAGACCTCCTGGAGAGAGGTGCCTCAAATCTGAGAATTCATGGAGCACTGGAGATGAATGAGGTGACAAAGAAGTAGGGGCCAGGTGGGGTGGCACAATCACAGCTGCCAAAGAGAAACCACCAATTGTGTGGGGAGATCAAGTGCAGGGAGGGACAAGGGCTTTAGTGAGGTCACAGCAGCCTCCACCTCTCCTGGAGAACCTGGAATTTCTCCACTGGCAGAGATCATGGTATTCATTCATCTGATGTTCTTCCAGGGAGTTTAATTATATTGATGTTTTGGCATGATTTAAAACACAGCACTGTTCACACTGGTCTTGCTGCATGGACTTTACTGGTCAGCGCAGGTGAGGTTGAAGCCATGATTCTCGGGACTCAGGCTGCTCTGTGATGAGGAGGTGCAGGAGAGGAAGTAGGGTCAGGGAGCAGGCTACAGTGGTTGCTTGGTGGGGGAGCAAGGCAGGAGCAGAGGCCAGGGTTCATTTCTGCACCCCTCCTGACATGAAATCCACGCAGGGGAGAGGCTCACAGTAGAGCACTGACTGCTGTTTCTGGAGGTGAGGGCCAGAAGGGACCCAGTGTGTGGCTGGGGACTGGCTGTGACAAAATAGCTGTCTCCCAACTTTAGAAGGAAAAGTAAAGGTGGAGGGAATTACAGGACCACATAGGGCAGGGCTCCTGTTTCTTTCCAGGCTTTCCCAGCAGGCTCCAGTCTTCTTCCTGTGATGAAGCTGTAAGTGAGTCTCCATGCACATTCCCCTTGTCCTTCGTGTCCACGTATTATCTGTCTCTACAGTGTTTCTGAGAACTTGCAATGTTTGGTCCTCCTCAGGCACTGCTGCTGCCCACAGGCTGTCACTGTCCTCCTTTTGCATCCCAGTTGCTCCCTTCCAGTCCTGAGGGTAGCATGGAAGTCAGTGTACACTGACTCAGGCTCTGGGTGATCAGTCTGTCCCTTTGTCTCCACAGTCACTGGGCTCTTGGTTCTGCCTGGGTACAGGGAGTAGCTTTCATTATCTGTCCCAGCTGTGCCATTCTGAAGACAAATGTGAGTCACCTAGATTGGAGGTTTTTCTTTGCCTTTTCTAAACCTACAAAGAAACCTCCTCTATGAGCAAAGCCATCAGTGTGCAATCTCTTGGTCACATCTGAAACTGCAGTCTGCTGGACTATTGTCTAGGTCCCATTCAGTGAACTCTCTGGCAGTGTATAGAGCAGCAATTCAGTTTCCTAGCAGGAGGCTACACATACACCTGAAAAAAGCATAGTCTGAAATTAACATTATTTAAAGTTGCTTGTGGTCCTTTTGTTCTCCTTCACATTTTAAGTAGCATTAAAAGTAGTTGGGTGTGGTGATGTATGCCTGTAATCCCAGCATTCAGGTGGCTGAGACAGGAGGATCACTGCAAGTTTGAGTCCAGCCAGGGCTACATAGTGATTTCAAGTCAGCCTGGACTACATATTGGGACCCTGTGTCAAAAAACCAAAATAACAGGAGGCTCCTGGGCTGCCACAGCACTGCTCCCAGTGCAGGGGAGGTGAGCCAGTCCCAGCTCCCAAGAGAGGTTCCCAGGCCACCATAGCACCACTCCCAGCACAGAGGAGGTGAGCTGCACAGGCACCAACAGCACACCCCCCCAACCCAATACCCTGTCGAAATGAGAAGACATGTAAACAAGCCTCAAAACCAGACTTCTAGATCACCTACAACAACCTCAGAGGGAAATGAGATGGAACACTGATACTCAACCACCTGGACGCCCTGAACTGGCAACAAAAGAGGATCTGGAAAAAATGAAATCAGAAATAATTTCTCAGATAACAGCAGAGATTGTG
>NW_004624778.1:4578022-4620139 GCF_000247695.1 Heterocephalus glaber
CACTTTCTACATACTGCCAGATCTGACTTCTAATAGTTTGTTTTGTTAAACAAATTTCTATGTTCATACTTTTTTCTTCTATTATCTTTATCCAGTTTTAGGATTAGCACAATGTTGATTTCCTAAAATGAGGGGAGATGTGTTCCTTCATTTTTCTGCTTTAAATGTTTGATAAAATTCATCAGTTCAAATGTATATGAGCCTGTTGTTCTCATATAGATAGGTTTTCAAACTAGGAATATATCTTCTTTAATAGGTGCTATTCAAATTTTATATTTCCTCCAGAGTTACTTTCATTAATTTGCCTTCCAAGGTACTTCTTAGAAGTTGTCAAATTTATTTCAGAAAGAATTTTTGTAATATGCTTTCTATATCCTTTTAAATTCTGTAAAATCTGTAGTAATGTCCTCTAAATTTTGATATTGTAATTAAAACAATGTATAATTGATATTGTGTAATAGGAAGAAAAGGTCTAAAGGAGTAGGGGAAGTGGGAGGGGTAGTGGAAAGAAGGGAGAAGGAAAAAATATGAGAAAAGGAAAAAAATGGAAACAAAGTCTTTGCAAATAGAGAAGGGTGGAGGGGGTGAAGGGAGGGCAGGGGAAGGGAAAAAAAATAAGAACCAAGATACATCATGTAAAGGTACAAGATCCCAATTATGAATGTAAATGTATTTTATATCTAAAATGTATCAATAAACTTAATGGAAAAAAATTTTTAAACCAAAATAACAACAACAGTAATAATGATAACATGTTGTGGATTTGTAATGATAACAATAATAAATGATAACATGTTGTGAATTTGTAATGTTTTAGGTCCAAAGCCAGTAATAATAGTGTCTTTAAGAACTGCAGTGTTAGGGCTGGGGATTTAGCTCAGTGGTTCTGCTGCCTGCCTCACAAGCACAAGGTCCCAAGTTTGATCCCTGGTATTGGAAAAAAAAAAAACTGCAGTGTTTTCTAAAATCCATTTTACTCAATATGACTTGGAAACTAAATCTTAAGGAAGAAGTTTCTGATTGATAGGTTAAGCTAATATGATGGTTTTCTTTAAAAACAAAAAACAGAGACAGACCAGTGTTACTGTCCTAGTCTCACTGCTGAGCTCTGGCCATGTAGCTGCTCACGTTGAAGGCAAGACAGGTACTGTCTATGAATACCCTTTACCAGGTCTGCAGCTTGTCTGCACTGCAAAAATTAGGTCAAAATAAAAAATTAAAAGAATACATAAAACTGGAAATGACATAATAAATATTTAGGTATTAAAAGCACAGTTTGGTTAAGCTTTAACATTTTGCCATACTTCACTCATTTTTTAAAACATAGGGAAAACATAACCCACCTCTTTCCTTCTGTGACCTCATTTTATCCCCACTTCTCCATAAACACTATTTTGAATTTGACTTTTATTTCATGTAGGTTTTAATGCTATTTCATATTAATATATTGCTTTGTCTTTGAACCCAAAATAAATTAATCATTTACTTAATACCACTGAACATACTTTACCAAGAAAACAAAAATTTAGCAAAGAAAAGAACCAATGTAACTGGCCTACAAACACTGCTTTTTAAAAGAGGAACCCTCCTTATTCCCATTGGTTGGTTATTTTATACAAATTATTGTGACAAAGACATCCTTCTTCCACTGAAAATCTTAAGTGTAATATTTATAGTATTTATTTGGGGAGGGTGGAGGATGAGTACAATTTCACATCCCCTATTTATACATTCATTTCCATCTGACACAACCTTATGCTAGCTTGTGTGATAGGGCCGGGGATTTAGCTCAGTGGTTTCACCGCCTGCCTTACAAGGGCAAGGTCCCTAGTTCAATCCCCAGTACCAAAAAAAAAAAAAAAAAAAAAAAAAATGCTAGCTTATGTGACAAATTAAAGAGCAGGAAGTGAAACAGAAGGTTTTGGTAAATGCAAAGTTACATATTATCAAGCCTCTACCAGTTGTCACACACTCTGCTCATGGTCTCCCACATTTGGTCATTTAATTTCATGACTCTCTTGAGTTGGTATTTCCATTCACATATGAAGGTGTATAATTCACTGACCCCAGAGCTATCTGAGCATGCTGGCTCTAGAGAACTGGCTCCAGCTGGTTTGTTTCTGCATCTTGGTGTGGTTAATCAGCAAGGCCAGCAATGGAATCACTAGCTCTCCTCTCCCATAACTTCACCAACAAGTACTGACATGCAAGTAACTCACAGACAAGGTTCTGCATACACACACACACCACACAGCTACTTAGTGGCAGCCGGGTATACTAACATCATATGGCCTTGTCGTGTAAACTGCAGAACTGTGGTGTCCAGCAGGGTTGTCCACCAGCCACCTGTGGCAATAAATGTAAAAGAGTTCAGTCAGAGCATCTGTTCTTTAGTCTCATGCCGTGTGTCAGATCATCAGGGCACTCCACTGGGGCTGCCTCAGTAGACAGGCATGCAAAACACTCCCATCACTGCAGAGAGTCCGGGTCAACTGAGCTGCTCATAGAGTCCTTGTACTCTGCCCTCTGATGTGTGGAGGGGGAAGTGGCATAAAGTAGAGCTGATATTCTGCCATTAGCTGACAACATTTCTTACTGTGTTCTCAATGAGAAGACTTAATGAGAACACTAAATTGGATCCATTCTTTATTGAGCTGTGGATGTTCAGTTAAATCTAGCATACATCCTAGAAGGCTTACCTAATGCTTGTGAGAATGTTAGGTCAGACATAAGTTGGGAGTCATGGCTCATTCCTAGAGTGCTGAAGTCATCTTTGTAAAATAAGCCTCCAGTTCTATATCTCAGGCCCTCACAAGCCTGCCTGTGTCTGCTCCTGTGGAAAGAGAAGTTGGTCAGCTCATTCATGCCCCCTTGAAGTTCTGTCATGAACTTTGTTTGGGGACACTAACTTTATAGCCCACACAAGCATACATGGAGAGCCCATTGATCTGTGTTTCCCCCCAGGAATAAAAGCTGTGGCTTCATCTTGTTCATATCTGGAAGCAGTTTCTCTGAAAAGATGCTACAGCCTCACTGATGAAGGAGTCCTTGCTCTTGCACTCAACTGCCGGCTGCTCGAGTTTATTGACTTAAGTGGATGCCTAAGTATCACTGATGTGTCCTTGTGTGCATTAGGAGAGAACTGCTCACTTTTGAAGTATGTGGACTTTTCAGCTACTCAGGTAAATAACTGACACATCTAAAATGTAAAGATTATGTGCAGGCCCCATGTATTTCCATGACTAGTCAGAACATCATTAATTCTTTCTGTTGTTGAAACTGTTAGCCATTTAATGTTTTGGGTGGCTAAATAATTATAATTTGAAAAAAATTATAATTTGGCATATTAATTATTTTAAATAGCATGAGTGGGAAGTATGTATGAGGAAAATTCATATTTGCTGCATAGAAAGCAATTAAATGATTAATGAATTTTAGAAAATTCTGCTTTCTTCATCTTCATTCATGGGCTGTTTCTTTTTCCCTTTGCTTAGGTATCTGACAGCGGTGTGGTTGCGCTTGTTAGTGGGCTCTGTGCCAAGAAATTAGAGGTAACTTAAGTATCTATAACAATAATGGCAACTAAATTTAGTTAGCCCCAGAAATTATTTCTTAAACCTAGTAGACCCATGTCTTATCAATCAGATATTTTTGGAATTTTTTTTTGCCCCAACCTCTTTATTCCCAGAGAAAATAAAAATTAGTAGTGAGAAAATAAAAGCACATTAAAACCCCAGTGAAAATCTTACTTCCCAGAAGCTTTAGCTTCTAACAGACCCAAGGAGTCTCCTGATGTGTGAGTTGTCAAAATTGATCTCCTAGCTGTTCAAGAGTTCATGTCTGACATTTCCTCTGAGACAGCTAAACCTTTCCCGTCCTGTCTTTCTGGACAGCTATGCTGTCCAGCCAGGTAGAAAGGCCATCCAAGAATAGATGTGTGCTCATTATAGTCCATTGTTTTTACTTCTTTCCTTACCATTACCTCTTTCAGTTAGCGTGATGTTTTGAGATTTGTGCATGTTGCTCCAAGTGGAAACTGCATTCTTTTTCATTGCTGAGTAGTATTCTATAATGTAGGTCTTTCATAATTTGTTTATACTTTTCTCAAGCAGTGGGCATTTGGGTGTTTCAGCCTTAGACTTTCATAAATTCTGCTATAGACATTTGCATCCATGCCTTTATTTAGACATGTTTTCATTTATCTTGGGTAAAAACTTGGGAGTGAAATTGCTGGGTACACTGCCACCATATGTTCAGCTTTATGAGATACAGCAGTACTATTTTCCCAAAGGTCTAAACCAACATGTTGGAGATTTACATCCACTCTTACAAGGAGGTATTTTCATTTAAAAATGTTCCTTTCTACATAGTTTTATTTTATGAAAAAATAAAACTTCATGACAAGATAAGTTAATAAGTTAATCTACTGTGTATTTGTTTTGTTTATTCACAAGTAAATGCTTAGCTCTTTTTGTATCAGTGTCCCCTACACTTTTTCATATTGTCACTGTTGATCAGTTTTCTTTGATTTTCTTTTTGTAACTAGGAGATTCACATGGGACACTGTATTCACCTGACTGATGCTGCCCTAAAGGCCGTGGTTACTTACTGTCCTCACATCCGTATTTTACACTTCCTTGATTGCCCGCTAATAACAGGTCAGTCTGATAGAATGCTTGTGTTTCCATCCTGGCTTCATCTATTTACTGCAGCATCCTGAGGGATTTCACCATCCTTCCCAGGACTCAGTTTCCTCATCTGTAAAGCAGCCATGTCACCGTACTTATGCCATGGCTTCCTTATGATGAGTGTCAAGTGCTTCCTATGGCACCTTGCACGCAGTGAGAGCTCAATCAGTATTGGTCATGATGGTGACAGCAGAGGTGGTGAGTGCTCTATATCCACCAGCTATGTGTCTCCAGCCATGATACTGCACCTGATGCTTTATTACATCAAATGTTTTAAATTCAGAATGACTTGTATTCAAGCAGATGAGGCTCTTCCCTGAAGGAGCATAAAGCAGCCATAGCCCAGGGGCCTGTATAAATTGGAGCCACGATGCTAGATCCTACCATAGAAACTTTAACACTCCCTGGGTCTCCTGTAAGCCAGTAGTTCTGCCCAGTCCATCCAGACCCGGCCTCTGATTGTAATGTAAACAGTCATTCTGCAAGTCATTACTCTCCTGGAAGTCTCTTGGCTAATTTATCTCTTCTCATGTTTGGACAACCAGCCTCAACCAAAAGTCTAGCCTCATTTCTTGAGCTAGAGCCAAAAGGGACACATAAGAAACTGCTAATATACCAGGGATGCTAGTGTACACCTATAATCCTAGCAGGCAGTAGGCTGTGGCCGGACAATGACAAGTTTGCAGCCAGCCTGGGGTGCATAGTGAATTCAAGGGCAGCATGGAACACAGAGTGAAACCCTGCCAAAAAACAAAAACAGAAACAAAAAACCCTGTTATAAATGGTTGTCTCTAGGGAAACTTGTAAAGGGACAAGAGGAAAAATATTTCACTGTGTAGCCTTTTGTTTGGATTTTGTATCATGTGGATGAGTTTAACCCACTAAAATAAATAATAATAAAATAATTTAGGAGCAGAAAAACTCATGGCAATGAGACTTGGTACATTTTGTGTACACTATTTTAGGTATTGTGAGAAGGCAGAAAATTGTATTCTAACAAATGGGCTAGGGGTTTTTTTGTTTTTTGTTTTTGTGGTACTGGGGATCAAACTCCGGAATGGGCTGTTCTTAAGTAGAATGTTTGATAGATCTAACACTTAATAGATCACAGGGTAACCCTTAATATATCTTTTCAGAATCCCTGCTGAAAGTATTGTTATCTACCCCGTGAGCTGTATGTGTATTTAACTGAACAAGCAAGGGATACTCATAATGTGACACTTATTTTGGTTGCATTATTTTAATTCCTGGATTGCACTATTTTAATTACAAACATGCTGTGAAGGGGTTAACTTCTCCCTAGACCAAGATGAAATCTCAAATTCCTGCCACTGATTTTTCCTGGTACTCTCTGATGTCTTGGCATTTCTTATCACAAATACCCTCTTCTTTCAATCACAAAATGTCTTAGATGTATGTCAAGATCCAAACAAGCTCAAGCTGGAGCTCCTGGCTGCCCCACTCAGGCTTGCTGCAGGGGAGGGCTTTGGTCAATAAGGGGACACATCAACACCATTGGTGCCACACAGGGGCTACTCATTTCTTTCTCTCAAGCTGGGAAGGACTCTATCCTGTGTCCTTGGAGCTTGAGAGACACCATATACTAATATCAAACAAAAGGGCAAAAGGCTGCTTCCAGGCTGAGGGCAGGAGAAGAGGTGAAGGAATAACCAGCTGATGCCACCATCAATGGCATGCCCTGTGCCAACGCTCAGGCCTGGGCAGGGAGCCGACCTGCTCACGGGCACTTCTGAGGCATCTCAGATCCCACCTGCTGCCACTTCCCTAGTCACTGTCAGCACATTGTCTCCTGTCTGCAGGTCTGGATGCAAGCACATGTGCTCCTCTGACAAGCAGCTGTGCTTTCTTCTGTCCCCAGCCCCTGGCAGCACACTTCCATCTCTTCTCTTTCAGTTTCCTTGCTCTCCAAGTTGCTCTCGCAGGCAGAATACCTGTATAAGGCATCTCGGTTCCAGCCAAGGCAGCCTGCAGGAAGAGTGCTGGTATATCTCCGCCTCAGCCTCTCTTCGTGCCGGAGCCAGCACCACAGCCTTTTGCCCTTTTGTTTGACATTAATATACTGTGTGTCTCGAGCTCCAAGGACACAGCTAGAGTCCTTCTTACCAGCTTGCGAAGAGAAAGCACCCTCAACACACAATCACAGCTGAATTCAAAGAAACCCATTTTTCAGTTTCTTTTTTGGTGGGTCATGCTGTGTAGCCCAGGCTGGCCTCTGACTCACAATCCTCTTGCCTCAGCCTCCCAAGAGCTGGGATTACAGGGGTGTGCCACCATCCCCAGCCTTTCACCAGTTGCCAGCTCTCCATCCCCTCCCTTGTTAAAACTTTTTTTTTTTTTTTTTTGGTACCAGGGCTTGAACTCAGGTCCTTGCCCTTGCGAGGCAGGCAGCAGAACCACTGAGCTAAATCCCCGGCCCAACATTTTTTTATTTTATTTTTTAGGTTCCAGGGATCGAACTCGGGTCCCGGCACTTGTGAGGCAAGCGGCAGAACCACTGAGCTAAATCCCTGGCCCCTGTTAACACTATTTTAAAGTAGGTGAGGCACCATGGATCCTCAAATCCATTTTCATCCACTTCTTTGAAAGGCATGTTGTTATTTTTGAAACAGAGTCTCACTATTCAGTTCAGGCTGGCCTTGAACTCTTGATGATCCTCCTGCCTTGGCTTCCTGAGTGCTGCAATCATAGGCATGCACCCCTGCCACAGCCTGCATGGCTGAAGGGTTCACAGAATGAGAAACAATGGTGAGAGATTAAGAAGTACAGACAAAGAGATATAATAAGGTATAGGTGGGGCCAGGTGGGACCCTTCACTCCTGATAGGAGAAAAAGACCACCAAGCAAATGGCTGCATGTTTATTTATAGCGGTAAAGGTAAAAGGGGCTGGTCTGTAACTGGAGCCAGGAGAGTAGCTAAGGTCTGCAGGACATCATGCTTGGTTTTCTAGTGAATGGGCATGGAGAAAGAGAGTCCTCTTCTTCGGCAGGTCTTGGTCCACCACACCCTCTTGTCACCAGTTCTCCTCCCTCAGAGCCCTGCCTTATTCACGGGAGAAGGTGAGTTAGGCCTGGCCATAGTGATCTATAGCGCATTGCTCCCAACACACCCACAAGCCTGGCTGATGCCTCATTCTGGCATGAAAGAGTACATGGTACCTCTAGTCCTGGAACTTGTCTAAAATAGTCATCTTAGGGTTATCTTATATTTGTCTGAGGACAGCTTGGCTACGTAACAGGTATAAAACCAAGCTTTACTAATTTTTTTTTTGATACTGGGGATCTAACTTGGATCCTTGTGCTTGCAAGGCAGGTGGCAGAACCACTAAGTTAAATCCCTGGCCAAAGCTTTGCTAATTTTAACTAATGCTTGTGGTTAATGTTTAGAAATAATTAAATTGACATTTTCCCCTCTATTTTATTTTATTTTATTTTTTTGTTTTTTATTTTTGGTACCAGGGATCGAACTTGGGTCCTTGCACTTGTGCACCAGGTGATGAAACCACTGAGCTAAATCCCCAGCCCCTTCCCCTCTATTTTAAATAGATACTAAATCAGAAATAATGTATACAGTCAACCAGAAACCTTATCATTAGGCAAACTGCTTAAAATAATTATCAAAAACCCCAAGGATAACCAAGCATGGTGGTATATCCCTGTAATCTCAGCAGTAGGAAGCTGAGGTGAGAGGATTAAGAATTTGAAGCTGGCCTGAACTACATAATGAGACACTGTCTCAAAAAAAGAATGAAAAAAGGATCTTGTGAATAATGAAATAATTAGAAAGTTCTACCAAAAAAGTGGAGTTCAAGGAGTGCCCCACCGAGCTGCTGCTGCCTGACCAGCCTGGGTCCCCCATCCTCCCCCACCATGCTCTCAGGCATCAAGAAGTACAGCTCCCAGTGTGCCTCAAGTTCAAAGGCCGAGGCACTGAGGTGGGGTCCCAGCCTCCTCTGCCCTTTGGGGCTCTCTGCCAGACTCCCAGCTGCTCACCGAGCAGGTCAAGAGCCATGGAGGAGACACCACCCCCACCATGAGCTGCAACAAGCCACCCCTGGAGAAGCTGACCCTTGGCATCAGCTGCATCCTAGAATCTTCTCCAGGTGTGACAGAGGTGACCATCATAGAAAAGGCATCTGCAGAATGTCATATGATTTCTTCATGGGAACAAAAAAATAACTGTATGATGCCTGAGGATATGAAGAACTTTAACCTGATGACCAATGGCTTCCACATGACCTGGAGTGTGAAGCTAGATGTGTACATCATTCCTCTGGGCAACATGGCAATTAACAGCATCTCAAAGCTAACTGAGCTCAACCAGTCTTTTATGTATTCACTTCCTAATGCACTGACTCTGGCAGACCTAGAGGACAATACATACAAAGTCAGTGAGGACCAGCCAGAGAAGCCTCATTTTGACTTTTGAAGTGTGATATTTGTCGTGGCTTCATGCAACAGGAATGGGAAGGTTTGCCTTGTCTACCAGACTGGAAAACCAGCATTAGCACAAGACACTGAGATCTGGTTCCTGGACAGAGCGTTACACTGGCATTTTCTCACAGATATTTTTACTGTCTATTATCACCTGCTCATCACCCACCTGGGCCTGCCCCAGTGGCAGTATGCCTTCATCAGCTATGGCATTAGCCCACAGGCCAAGCAATGGTTCAGCTTATATAATCCCATCATGTACCACACAGACCTGCTCACAGGAGAGACCAACTCCTTCATGAACAAGCAGAATCTAAGCAAAGTGTTTGAGACCAAGAACAAGACTGTTATCCCAAAGAAGAAAGGGTCTGTTCAGCCTCCAGGTGGCCAGAAAGGGCCCTCGGGTCCCTCTGCCTCTAAATCCTCATCTAGCTCTGCAAACCCTGTCCAAAAATGAGTGCCACCTCCACCTCTCCACCAGCTCCACAGTAGTGATTTCCATGCACAGACGGCCCCAGGGAAACAACCTGATTCTGTGTAATCATAAGCATCTTCCTGAGTGACCAAAGTCCTACACCTTTTATTCCCACTGACATTAGCTGGGAGTTGGAAAGCCATGCATACTGAGTTTTACTCAGGAGTCCTTCCCTTACACTCTTCCGAGTGGGTTGTGCCAGCCTTTGCCTCCAAAAGCTGTGGATAATTTCAGATCTTAAGTGGCCAGAGAAATAAATTAAGAGCTTTTCTCTTTTTCCACACTTGACTTTCAACCCCTTAGCAGTAATTGGAGGAATCCTCTGAAAGCAACCATTGGTTTTTGACTCAAGAAACATTGGAACTGCACTGTTGAGTAGGTAGCCACTAGTCACATGTGGCTGTTTAAATTACATTAAGAATTTATGGCCTCTTTGATCCCCAGTACCAAAAAAAAAAATTTATGTCCTCAGTTGTCTTTACCACGTTTCAAGAATTCACATGGCTAGGGCCAGGGATGTAGCTCAGTGGTGCCATGCCTGCCTGAGAAGTGTGAGGTCCTGAGTTTGATTCCTGGTATAGGGTGGGGAGGAGGGGGGGGGGTCACATGGCTAGCAGATTTCATATTGGACAGTACAGAGCTATGGAATGTTTCCATCATCACAGAAAGTTATTTTGGATATCACTATATTAGAATATTTTCATACTGATCTTCCTCAAATCAGTTCATTTTTGTTGTTAATGTCAGTACCTTAACTTCATGAGTTGTAATGTTTCATGAAAACTTTGAGTATATAATTGTATATTCTTTATATACTTTATCAGGAACATATCTCCCTCTACTCATTTTTTAGTTTCCTATAAACTCTTTCTTCCTCATCCAAAAAAAAAAAAAAGTGGAGTTCAGGAAAACCAGCATTTAAATGTTTAAGGGTACCCTGGGTTCACAGAAAAAAATAATTTTTTTTCAAGTCTGGAAAATATGTTGGAATGGTTAATCAGATTTCAAACCAGAAATCTTTTGAGATAAATTAGAGAATTACTGAGCTCACTAGCAACATAAGATACGTTAATAGGTGGTAGAGTCAACAGAAATGAGTACCTGGTTTGATCCAAAGAGCCAAAAACCTAAATCCCACCAAATTTTCCCCTATCTTTATAATGGACAACAGTACTGACCTTATCAACTCCACAGTAAGCTCCCGAAGGACAAGAATCATTGCACATCATTACTTTTGTATTCTATATCTAGTACATTGCCATCCATTGAGCAGATACTCGAAAAGTGTATGTAATGACTTCTAGATCACAAAAGTAAATTGTTTTCATCTGTACAATAGAGCTACTTTAATAAGACATTCAATTGGATCTTTTAACCAAAGCAGCAAGATTCATAGACACAAATTCTAAAGTGAGAAAATTGCCAGGTGCCCAGATTTTCAAAACAAATATTTGAGGACCCAGTTCAAAACCCTATAGAAGCCTGCAGTCCACCAAAAGGGTTGGGAGGGTCTGAGCTGGGGCTGTGGGGCAAGGAGTTGGGAATGTTCTGGATGGCACTGCTGTCACCTTCACTGAGGGCCCAATGAGGGGCATTACGGGAGCTGTTAGGCTGACCTCTGACCTGTGGGGTGGGGTGAGCCTGGTCACTGCCCAAACCCTGAAAAGAGGGTCAGGCTGCAGCTAAGAGTCACCCTGAGCTCCTAGACTTTGAGGGCATGTGAATGATTCCTGCTGGCCAGAGGGGTCCGGGGGAGGGAGAGCCATCCTGAAGGGGAGATGACTGGGATCAAAGCCAGAGAATGTGCCTTTCCCAGTTTAAGGTGTGGTTGGGCTAGATGCATGACCACACTTGTAATTCCAGCTCTTGGGGAGGCTGAGACAGAACAGTAGAAAGTCTGAGGCCAGCCTGGGCAATTTAGTGAGACTGTTTCAAAATTAAATAAGTAAAAGGTGGGGATGTACTCCCTGGATTCAATCCTCAGTAGCAGCAATAATAAAAAAACAGTGGTTGGGCATTTCCTGGTAGGAAAGTCAGGCTGTTAACAAAATTCCCATCCAAGTACAAGAAAGTGATCTTTCAGTGAACGGTTTTGGAGAGAGAAAGGGAACAAAAATACTGTTGCTATTAATGTTGTGCCCCAAAAACATGTTTGTTCAACATAAAACACTTGATATATTCAGAAAAATTTTAGTAACACATAAAGTAATAGCTATGACTATAAAATTAGCATATCTCAATGAAAAAATCCATTCCCTCTGTCACAGCTGATACCTAAATGTTTCTCCAGAGCCTTTTGTGCTCATAGGTGGGACTCAGGAGGTGAGTGGACCATGGGTGTGCTGGATTAGTCACTGATGGGTTTTGAGTAGTTCTGGGTGTGGGTGATGGAGCATACCTACAATCCCAAATACTGGGAAGGCTGAGGCAGAGGACTTCGAGTTCAAGGCCAACCTGGGCAACTTAAGCAGACCCTGAAATAAAAAGGGCTGGGAGCTGGACTTGGTGGCACACACCTGTAACCCCAGCACTCTGGGGGGCTGAGGTAGAATTACATATTGAGTCCAGCCTGGGCAACTTGGTGACTCAGTGAGACCCTGACTTGTAACAGAAGATTTAAAAGTCCTGGGATGCAGCTCAGTGAGTGCCTAGCATGCACAAAGCCCAGAGTTAGATCCCCAGTGCCACAAAAATACTATGTATTCAAAAAAACAAAAAGGACTGGGATGTTGCTCAGTAGAACACCCTTGAGTTCAACCACCAGTACCCTAGTACCAAAAAAAATCACTCTATTGTTTCTAAAATTAATTTTTAATTTAATGAATGTAGCTCACATAAATAACTCTTTTGAGATCTTTGTTGTGGTTTAGATCTGAAGTGGCAGTTTGGAAAGTGACTGAATTAGGGAGCACTATAGCTGACTTGCTGTTAGGAGTGGGTCTGGATGAAGAGGTGGTCACTCTAGGTGTGACCTCGTAGGGGACATCTTCCTTCCCACTTCTTGCCTTGACTCTCTGTTTCTTGTTTGCCATGAAATGAGCAGCTGTCCTCCACCCAGCCCCTTCCACCATCCCACTATTGCCTGGAGCCAGCTGACCATGCCAGGACTGAAACTTCTAAAGCATGAGCCAGAATAAACCTCTCCTCTTTAAGTTCTACGTTGACTATTTTGACCCACTGACAAGCAAGTGACCAAACACCTGCAGTAATAAATGGGTCCTGAGACCTATTTGAAAAATGCTGCCAGAAATCATTCTCTCAATTACTGAAATTTATAAATGGTGGTTTTATCTCAAGGGAAAAGGGCAAATCAGTGGGATTGTTCAGAAACACAAACAAGGAATGAAAATCTAAGATATTTTCTTGAGTTGCTATTCTAGCCTATACCTTTTATTTTCAAATATTTGTGGTTCTCAGGGCCTCTTGCATGCAAGACAATTGTTCTGTCACCACATCCCCAGCCCATGACCTTTTCTTTTAAAGGGAAGATTGAAAATACTAGGGAAAAGGAAAGAAATATGATTCTAACATGCCTGTGTAGGCCTCATCATTGGAACAGCATTTCTCACCAAGGGAAACCTCAGGACACACTTTGCTTTTAAATTAGCATGGCTGTTTGAAGACCTTCCAAAGGCAGCAGTGTGTATGGGCACTCTTCTTAGAGGAAGCTAGTTCTAGTCTGGAACCCTCTGTCTGTCTTATCTATTCATTCCTCTTTCTTTCATTTGTTTGTACATTGTTTTGAGTCTGAGTCTTGTTTGACCTGGAAGATCATCTGCTCCAGCATTTACTAACTATATTGTTATTACATAAAAACCCAAAGATGGCCTGGGCCGGTCTCCTGCTTCTTCATAACACAGTCAGGACCATTAGCTCAAAAGCCTACAAGCACCAAACAGATTTTTACATAACCAGTTGTTTTAAATATAAACTAAATAAACATATTTTTTAACCATGCACAATCAGCCTGCTTTATATGCCCTACAAGCTACACCCAATATCTGCTACCACAAAGTCTTAAAGCCAGGGCTGTGAAAGACCCCAAGCTACTGCTGCCCTCCAGAGTGCTCTATCCCAGAGACTCCTGCCCCCACGCTGAGCATCTTGACAAGAAACCCCTCTCCACTCCCCCGAAGTCCCTTCCTCCCTCCCCTGCTGCGCAGTGGCTCCCCTCACTGTGGCCTGTAGAAGGGCCCATCCTGTGAGGGACCTGCCTACAAACCTGTCCCAGGGCTTTCCAAGGAATGCTCACAGCATCTTACTGCCACCTTGTGGTCCTGTGTGTCCCCTTCATCTGCCATAAAATTCCTCAAATACACCATTCATTTGCCATCCTACCCCTCAAAAAATGTTTGTATGTCAAAGAAGTTTGCAAAATACATGGGACTGGGGATTTAGCTTAGTGGCACTGCACCTGCCTCACAATTGCAAGGTCCTGAGTTTGAACCCCAGTACTGGAAAAAAAAAAAAAATCAGCACTATAGTAAAAGTTAATTTGTCAAAGCCTTTAAGAAATACAATAGCTAAGAAACATGTTTTTTTGCTTACTCACTGAGCTATCTTCCCAACTTTTAGCACATAACACTTCTGATTGACCTAGCCAACTGCTTCATTTTATCTTTTTTCTGATTCCTAATACACAAAGTAAGAAAGTGAGATACTTAAATGTCCTTTGCTCAGTGAGTTTTTAATCATTATGTGAGACTAATACTGCAGTCTCAAGACAGTGAAATGAGCACTGCTCCCACCTCCTACCATCCCTCTGCAATAAATTGAATAAATCTCTTAGCATTTGTGGATCTTAGCTTTCCTTATGTACTGTGGTTAATCACCATAAAATTGGGAGTTCATACACAGTGACTTTTATTGATAAAGATTCCTTAGCAAGAAAAAAGTGGAATAATCCTTAACAACACAGGTCTCTCTACTCTTCTTCTGGTCTTGTCAACGTTCTCAAATTTGCTATCATTATGTTTTTTGCTGAATGAAAAGAAAGTGGGATAAAATGTGCACCTTATATTTAAATTTAAATTTCTTTCTCTAGAGAAAAAGATCGTTTTTGGTTTGATGAATATAAATACTTTTTCCTGGTACCTTATATAAGATATTTTGCTTATATATTCTTCTGATTGCTCCTATGGGTATCTAAGACAATAGAACTCATAATCTACAGAAAGTACTATACTTGTGCATCTATGTGCAAAGCAGCCTGACCCTTGGTGTGGCAGTATCCACCATAATTTGCCATCAGAGACCTGAATTTACCTTCTTCTCATTGAAATATCTAAGTATGCTTTACATATCTATATGGGGGGTGTGCAGTACTAGGGATTGGACCCAGGGGAGCTCTAAATCATTGAACTATCTCCTCCTTTATATGTTATGGAAGGAAAATAACTTTTAACCTTTTAAAATTGTTTAATTCACTCTGTAGTGATTGTCATTAAATGCACCTCAGGTCCTTTGTGTTCTCCAATACTGGACATGCATGTCAGCATCTCACACTATCTACTCCTGATGTACAGTAGCCACAGAGCTGAAGGTTTGGGCTTTGGAGGGACAGTAGAGCAACTGGACAGCCAGAGAGACCTTATGTTTCACCCAGAAAGGTCGGAGAATCTAACAGAAGCTCTGCCTCTCTCAGCTGCCTCGAATTTTGGTCATATTTGAGGACTTGCTTGACCTGATTGCTCTAAAGGCAGGTTCTGAGAGCCTAGGCAGCCCACTTGTCAGGGGTTACTACACCTAGCTGAAACAAAAGTATTTTAAGGCCATGTGGCTCACTTCAAAATACCCCTTTTCTTTCTTTCTTTTTTTTTTGTACCGGGGATCAAACTCAGGACTTTGCACTTGGAATGCAGGTGGCAGCACCACTGAGCTACATCCCCAGCCCCAGAATTCCCCTTTTCTTAAAGTTCCCTGCTTTTAAAAGACAGCTTATTTTTATTTTGTATTTGTTTCTCTCTAAATTCTGTATTATTGTTTCTTCATTGTCATTTGTTCATTCCTTACTAATCCAGCATGAAGAACTGCTTTACCCAGAACACTATAATAAACACAGAACAGTGGTCATTTGTAAATATGTGTCAGTTTCATGTTTCCTGTTTATCTGACAAAAGGTCCAAGTTACAGTTCCTTGATCACTTGAAAAACTCCCTCTGTTAATATTTGGACTCCCCATATTCCCTCTTCTTGGAGCTCCAAAGTTGCCAGAGTCTCTCTGTCTCTCCATCAATAAATTAATTACATATCTTGTAAATAGACAGGGCTGACCCTCGAGGAGCCAACATAAAAGACAGTCTAGGACCGGGGATTTAGCTCAGTGGTGCTGCTGCCTGCCTCGCAAGCACAAGGTCCCCAGTTCAATCCCTGGTACCAAAAAAAGTCCAGTCAACATAAAAGACAATCAGAACACATTTACTAAAGGCCAACATGATTTAAAAAAAAAAAAAACTACACTTGATCTTAGCCAAAAGGCCAAGAAGCGATGTAAAAAAAAAAAAACAAACAAACTACCACACCCATATAACATAAATAAGTGATTGATATTCTAAATAGGTATCAGTCACCTGGGTGAGAGACCAAAATCTTGCCAAATAAATCCCTAACCCACCCCTTACTACCAAAAATCCTTGCTCATTCCTTATACACTTGCTAAGTGATTTGCTTCCCGATTAGATCCCCATTTAATCAGTATTACCTAAACAACTATACTTATAATCTTACCAGTTAACTATAGTTTTGTCCCACCTTAAACCCGCCTCACCTCTTGACTTTGTCCTATAAAGCACCTTTAAAAAGTTGGGTAAACAGACAACCAAGCAGGTGCAGGCTCCATTCAGCTACATCCCCAGTCTTGGGAATGGAACTCAGGACCTTGTACTTAACAGGCAGGCACTGGCTCCACTCAGCTACATCCCTGATCTCTCTCTCCACTGAGCTACATCCCCAGTCTCTTTCTCACTTTGTAGGGAACAGGGAAAGGGGATGTTACTAGAACCTCTGCAGTAAGTCCTAGTCTCCTGCAAGCCACGGCAGCACAGGGCGATTACAGGAAAGGTAGAAAAATGAGACTGAGAAGAAGCTGAGCTTTGGGTCTGATCAGTGCTGCTCTGGGCGGCAAAGATGAAAGCCCCCAGTTTACCATGCCTTTTATACAGTACATTGGGAGAAACAAATGTAACAGATGACTTGCAGAGAGTCCAGTACATCCTGCGTAAACAAGATGGTTAACAGTCAAAGAACAACTGAGTAGATGTTTGTTCCTCCCAGGATGTTTTCAACTCCCAAGATGTTTCTTGTCCTGTAGAATCACAGCTTCCTCGGGTCATTGAGGTCTCAGCTGTGACCAGAGGCCAAAAGGGAATTATGTCTCAGAAGTCCATAGCTGGACTGTAGGCAGGAGAACTAAGATAACCAAATGATTTTTCCCTAAAATTATGTAGCATTGCTCCCGACATCACTTGATTAGTATCAATTGGAGGGCTGCAGCTTGAGCTCATGCCAGAAGATTGGTATCAGGTGCAGGGCTTCGCTTGATCTCATGAAGTTTCAGAATAGAAGACAGCATCCCCTGATTGGTCTTAGGTGGAGGGCTTGGCTCAATCCCATGAAGATCTCATGTGCCACAAGAATGGAAAACAGCATTCTCCATGATTGGCAGATCCCAAGTCATTTGCAAAGGTGTTTTCCAGTGCTATCTGATGGGAGAAGTTCTGCACAAATTTGAACTTCAGGGCAGTTTTTCAGAATTTCCAGACAGCAGGATTTCAGCATCCAGACTTAGTTATCTTTCCCACTTGAAGCCAATGGTTCACCTTCTGTGTGTGCAGTTTGATAAGATTATGGCCCAAAGCATCATCACAGAAAAGCCTGGAGCAGCAATAAAACTATTTCATGTGTATATTGCTCTTCAGAAAAAGAAGAAAAGTGGGCTGACCAGAGTACAAGTACCAACCACACAGACTCTGGCAAGCTTAGAATTTCAAAACATGAAAAGTAAGGCTTTCTGAGAATAATGCTTAAACAGGAGATGACAAAATGAAATCATGGCCAAAATCCAAGCAGGTGTCATACAGATTCCTAAACCTGCATCAAATCACACTCTGAAAGCATTTGAGGCCCCCAAAATGATGAAAAAGATGTCACTGATGAGATCATGAAGTTTGAAGCATTAATAAAAAAGGATCTCCAGGCAAAAGAAAGTGCATCCAAGATGAGTTTAGATACAGCAGATCATACAACTGCTGACTTGTTAAAACACTCAGATGATGACTACATTTAAAAAAAAATACAGAAGCGCCTAGATGCTTTTGCAGAAGAGCAAAGGGAGAAAAGACAACGGAGGTTGTTAATAGACCAGTTCATCACCCATGAAGCACAGGAGGAGGCTTACCGTGAGGAGCAGCTGATACCCGGGCTCATGCGACAGTCCCAACAGGAGCACAGGATTGCTGTGCAGCTCATGCACATTCAGCCTGAGAAGGAGGTTTTATGGCAAAACAGAATTTTCAGAGAAACACAATATGAGGAAAGATGACTTAAAGATTTCCAGGATGCTCTTGATCAAGAAGCAGCTTTGACAAGACAAGCCAAGAGTGATTTTTTTTTTTTTGGTACCAGGGATCAAACTCAGGTCCTTGCACTTTCAAGGCAGGTGGCAGCACCACTGATCTAAATCCCCAGCTCCCCAAGATTGATTTTGAAGAACAAATCCTCAGAGAGAAAGAAGTTCATAGACAGATTACTGTGGAAAGAGTTCAGGCTCATTACAGAAAGCATTATAAAATATGTGGAGAAATTTTGGATCAAATAACTTGATTTGACCACTAAAGTGGCAGGCTATCAAATGTTGACAAATAATCTGATTCTACTTAAGTTGATACGCGAAGGAATTGTTTTTTCATGGAAAGCCCTATTAAACATATGCCTGCTAATCTCTCTGAAAACAACTTAGCGAACTGGATAAAAGAGACTTGCTAGATAGCAAAGATTATTAAGAATATAAGATACAGGGCTGGGGATTTAGCTCAGTGGTTCCGGCGACTGCCTCGCAAGTGCAAGGTCCCGAGTTCGATCCCCGGTACCAAAAAAAAAGGAATATAAGATACATACTGATATGTAATAATTAGAGAGAAAACAACATAATAAATTTGTTTTCCTTGACAGTAAAAAAAAGAATTCTATTGACTGTTCTCGGTCCTCTGAATTCTCATGTAAATATCAGAATCTGGAGAAAATTTGGGGAGTATTGCAATCTTCACAATTTACCACATATGATCAAAATATACAATGAATGTTTAAATTTTTTAAAAGGTATTACAGTAAAAGACATCACCATTAATCCCCCTCAGCTACTCCCCCTCATTTTGAACAACAGCGTGTCCTCATCCAGCTTATTCACTGGATCTGGCACTGATCAACTTCTGGCTCTTCCTCAAAGTCAGAATGTCCATGAAAGGGAAACATTTTGAATGGATTTAGAACATTAAGGCAGCCACAACAGCACAATAGAGACCCTCACAGAAGAACACTTGCAGAATTGCTTCAGAAAGTGACAGGAACATTGCAATAAATGTGCTGAAAATGAGGGGTTAATGGCATTGTGTCTGTTACTATAATAAATTTTTTAATTTAAACACTCGCTATACTTTCTATCATACCCAGTAGGTCTCCTGATCTGTGAACGTGGACATCATGTGCATGTGTGTGTAGAACAAGGTTTTAACCCAGGACCTTCACCTTGAGCTCTGTCTCCAACCTTTTTTTCTGAATTTTTTGAGATGGGGTCTTGCTGAGTTGCACAGGCTGTCCTTGAACTTGTGATCCTCCTGCCTCAGCCTTCTGAGTATCTGGGATTACAGTTGTGCACCACCAGACCTAGCACATGGTTGTTTTTCTGTTTATTTAGATTTTTTATTTATTTCAACGTTTTGTAGTTTTTAGAACACATATATTTACTTTTATTAAGTTTATTCCTTTGTGTTCCTTTTGATAGTAATATATATGTAATTATTTTCTTAATTTCATTTTAGGTTATTTGTTGATAGCATATAGAAATATATTAGGTTATTGCATATTGCTCATGTGCCTTGCCAGCCTGCTGAAGTGTTTAGTTTTAATTTTTTAGTGGATTCCTTGAGATAGTCCATATATAATATTACAGGCATTTACAAGTAAGGATAGTCTTACTTCTTCCTTCCAACCAGAATGCCTTTGATTTCTTTTTCTTGCCTACAGCAGGAATTGTAGCACAGGGCTGAGCAGAAGTGTCAGGGTGAACATCTTGTCTTCCTTCAGCTCAGAGGAAACACAGCTCTCACCGTTCTGTGAGCTGTGGGCTTTTAGCAGGTGGAGGAGTTTGTTGAATGGCGGTGGCACAATGGAGGGTTGGATTTTGTCAAATGGTTTTTCTGTGTCTGTTGAATGGATCATGTGACTTTGTCCCTTCTTTCATTGATCTGGTAGAGGTGGTAGGCAGTGCTCCCACCTGAAGATAACCAAGTGTTTTTGTTGTTGTTGTTGTTGTTTTGGTGCTGGGGATTGAACTCAGGACCTTGCGCTTGCAAAGCAGGTGGCAGAACCACTGAGCTAAATCCCCAGCAATAACCAAGTGTTAATACCCAGAGCCTGTGAGCATGCTACAGTATGTAAAGTTGCAGATGGAATTAAAGTTGCTAATCTGGTTGTGTGTGTGTGTGTCTGTGTGTGTGTGTTCCTGGTGATCAAACCTGAGGCCTTACATGTGTAGGCAAGCCCTTGACCACTGAGCTACACCAGCCAGCCCCTAGATGACCTCAGCATAGGGAGGCTGCCCTCATCTGTCTCATTGGGGCCGGTATGATAATAAGGATCACATGAAAGGATGAATGAAAGGGTGAAGAGAAGCCTCACAGATGGCAGCACACAAGGGCCACTTCCAAATGCTGCTCACTTTGCATAGGTGGGAGTGGAGGAATGTGGTAGTGCCTAGCATGAAAGGGTCAAGTGGATTCTCCTGCAGAGCCTTCAAAAGGGGATGCAGACCTGTCCAAGCCTGATTTTGCCCAGTGAGACCCATCTGGAAACTCTGTCCTTCAAAACAGCTGGGCATGGTGGCTCACACCTGTAACACTAACACTCAGGAGAATGAGGCAGGAGGATCACCACAAGTTTGAGGCCAGCCTGGGCTGAAAAATGAGTTCAAGGCTAGACTGAACTACATAGTGAGACCATGTGAACAACAACAATAATAAATAAACGTGCTGTTTTAAGCCACTAAATTGATATTTGTTCCTAGAGCAATAGGAAATGGACACAGTGGATTATATTAATTGACTTTCACATGTTAACCCAGTTTTGCATTCTTGGGGTAAATCCCAGTTGATCCTGCAGTGTGATCCTTTCTATAGCTGCTGGGTGTGGCATAATATTTAGTTGACTGTTTTTAGTCTATCTCCGTCTATTGCTTTCTTTTTTGTGGTATCTTTGGATTTGAGGTCAGGATAATATTGGCCTCACAGAATGAGTTGAGAAAAGTCCTATTCTCTCAGGGTAGCTACTCCAGTCTTGTTACGGTGGTCATTTGCATTGTGTCTTTGTCCATATTTTTACTTTCAGCCTATTTGATTTTCCGATTGGGAGTTTTTTTGAGGGGCATGCACATGAAACAGGGATTGAACCCAGGGCCTTGCACAGGTTGGGCATGTGCTCTACCATGAGCTGTCTATCACACTGCCTGAAATCTGTGTTTAATTAAGATTTTCTGGTTACAAGATTTCCACTGTGATAAGCAGTGATATTTTTATGACCATCAGTGAACCTTTGTTTGTTATCATACTATTGCTTTTTTTAAAAAAATTATTTAGGGCCAGGGATTTAGCTCAGTAGTTCTGCCGCCTGCCTTGCAAGCGCAAGGATCTGAGTTCAATCCCCAGTACCAAAAAAAAAAAAAAATTATTTAAACCTTTGTTAAATGATGATAATTCCCATTTTTATATACTCTCTAGCTCTCTTGCTTTTAATAATTGTTAGTACTCTTGTTTAAAATAAAAATTAGCAACCATCTACATTGAGCCCACTTTTTTATTTCTACTGGCCAATGAAATCTGTAACTGAACTGGAGTTCCCATGACTAGGTTGGAGATATGCCGCACCCACTACATAGTTTGTATATAGGGAATGCACGTCATACTTATGAAAAAAAATTTAAATAACAAAGTTCTTCATAAGTAGTATTTAATCCAGAAATACAACAGATATTTTGGTATTTTTGGCCACTGCAAAACAAAAGCTGTAGCATCAGGAAGTCTGAGATGTCTCACTTTTGTAATTCCAATGAGTGTATCTAAAGTTAGATCACATTGACATCAATTTTTTTTTTTTTTTGGCTTTTTTGAGGCAGAGTCTCCCTTTGTAGTTCAGGCTGGCCTGAACTACACAGCCCAGGCTGGCCTCAAACTCTTGGTGATCCTCCTGCCTCAGCCTCTCAAGTGCTGGGATTACAGGCATGCACCACCATGACATCAAAATTTTTAAGGATAGGCAAATTTCACATTTTTAAAAAACTTTCTGTTTCCATTTGCAATAACAGTAGTCAGTGTGATTCCAGAAGTTAGTATTTCACAACATATGACTTCCATTTGGCACATAACTTCAGTTGCCAAACTGATTCATACATAATAACATGCAAGCCTTTAAAAAAGAATGTCTGTGTATGTGGATGGCATTTTCAAGGACTCAGACCATCTCTTAAGTTGCCCCAGTGTTTCCTTTGACTCGCCCTAGAAAGGACCATTGTCTGACTTCATGGAAAGGATTTGTCAGCTCGCTGGTCTGCAGCTAAGACAGTGCCTGCTGTCCAAGGCTGGAGGGACCATAGGGAGGAGGAGGTGAGGGCTTCCCTGCCATCAGTCGCTAAAACTTTGGGCATCTTAGGAAGTGAGCCAGTGGCAGTCTCCTGTCATCTTCTTTCCATGTGAGTTGTGGGGAGATTTCCTTGTAACCTGAACTGATTGAGAAAAGGTAAACTATAGGTTAGTTATTAAGGTAGGTGAAGTAGAATTAGTTATGCATTCCTTTAAGATTTACCTTTCCTGTAACTCTTGTTGTTTAAGGTGATGGCTAACTGACCCTTTGACCTGTAACCTAGCTGTAGATAACATTTAACCTGGAGAAAAACAAAGAAATGTTTGGGTAGTTTACAATGTATGTGTTTTAAGTCCCATCTGTTTGTTATGTCTGTGACTATAACCATCAACGGGAACTAGTTGTAGAAGGGAAACAGAAATTTTACTAAGACCACCAGGAATGTGGTAATGGCTAAAAGAAGATATAAAAGGAAATGTTAAAAGAAAGGACAGCTCAGACATTGATCAGACGAGTTTCTGGTAATCCTGCCCACTTGCAAGTAAAGGTTTTGGTTTTTTCACCCAAATTCTGTGTCTCCGTGCATTTCTTTCCATGATTCCAGAACAGAATGAGTTGGTGAAAGCTCGATCTATATTCATCTTCATCTTTGCACCACCTGTGTGTCACAGCCAGCGTTCCACTCACTGCTGTCCTCTCCATGTCATTGGCCTTTGATGATCCAGCTCCCGCTTATCACCAGCTAAAATCATTGGAAGCTCATCAGCATCCTTTGTGCTGAGAATCTGTCTCTGAAACAGAGATTTCATCAAATCGCCTCTGACCATCACTGAAAAGACCAACAAGTGGCTTCCCAGGTCCTCACACACCACATTGCCATGGCTCCAAACACTTCCTATCCAGCTTCGTGCAGGACACCTAGTGAGGCTGCTGTCACATGACCTGTGCAGGAGTCTCCAGTGGTGGGCTTTGACCGTTACACAAGAGAACTGGATGGATGGATGGTGGGTGCCACTGGCACGACCCCACCAACCACCAAGAGCCTGTGTGCCTCCTGCTGGACCCACCACCAGCTTAGGGACCGCAGAGTCCACCTGGGGACAGGCACACCAGCGGCTCCACTAGGCTTCGCAGCAGCACATGCAGCCTCCAGCAGAACTGTTAAATAAAGGATTTCCAAGTAATATGTTACCAAGATTTTTGCTTTAATGCAGATTTTTTTCCAGTACTGACATTGAACCCAGGGGACCATGTGCGACCCAGGCCAGGATTCTGCTGAGATGCATCCCTGGTCCTTTATTTCAGATTTTAAAGCACTTTCTAAAAAGAGAGGGGAACCATATAAAAACCACTGCTATTCCTTGTAAAAACTCTAAAACCATCTAAATGCCCAATAATACACTTTGCTTAAAATTTAATGTGTTCACATAGTGGTCACCCACCAAAACCTCTGGTCTAAAAGAATATTATATGGCCCGGGACTATTTAGCTCAGTGGTTTTGCTGCCTGCTGCACAAGCACAAGGACCTGAGTTCGATTCCCAGTACAAAAAAAAAAAAAGTATCATACGGAAATGAGAAATGGATGACTGTAGATCAATTTACCACACTCAGGGACTGCCCTGTCCTCCCCTGGCCAGGCTGGTGCCTCCAAGGGCTCAGCAGAGCTGCTGACTTCCTGTCCCGCCCACCCCTCCTTCAGGACCTGTCCGTCAGCACTCATGCACCATCTGTGTCCTGCAAGGGCCTGGAGGATGTGAAGCAAATCAGTGGTGTGGCTACACTGTGATTCTCTGGTTGGTGAAATTATGATAAATTTCAGAGAAAACAACATATGCTTGTGCCTTAAAATGTTGCAGCGATATGTGTACTATATCTAATAGTGAGGGCTTCCATTAATTAATTACTAATGGGCTATTTGGTTATGTTATACTTTATATATCATGTTACTTAATTCTTTAACTGTGAGACAATAATCCCATTTACAAATGGAAATATAAAATATCTTTGATTATTGTGAATTAATATGCAGTCATTATTGTCTTTTATAGATCATGCGCGAGAAATCCTGGAGCAGAAATTCTTGGGCCCAAACAAACTAAAGCAGGTGATGTGGACGGTGTACATTGATGCTCACAGAAGCTAAGCAGAGCCGCACTTGAGGGCTCATCGCAGCTGGATTCCAGGAAACAGGCGAGAGAGCTTTACTTTCCATTGACTTTAACGCTATTTTTCATTGTCTTAGTTCAGCTGTAACTCTCAGAGGTATCAGCTAAACCCTAGCGTACACCTTTGTGCTCTGAAGTTACCCATTTTGATACTGTTAGTACGGGGCATTGTTCTCACAAGGTGAACCCAGCAGTGAACTCTTACCTGCTTTGAGCCAGGGGAGACTAGTATGGTTTCTGAAATTAAAAAGTTTCAACTTATGCTTTCCTTCAAAGTTTCCTTCTCCTAAGAGTAGGCATTTGAACTGTTGTAAGAGAAATTTAGGTGTGTGGATAAACTTTAGGAGAATTATAAATAAAGTTATTTCTAAAGCGTAATTACCTTCTGCACTATTTTCTGGCTCTTACCTTCATGAAGTATTTAAATGCCTATTTGCCAAAAGCAAAGCTGAACATGCCTGTTGATTCTTCATAAGATTTATATGTTTTTGTTTCACTGCAAGAAATAGTAATAATTGACAACATTCAGCCTTAGTGATTCAGCATATAAATATTACTGGGGCTCTTGCCCAGGCATGTATTTCATTGATTTTTATGGCTACCTTTCCCAAACATTTTATTCATCTATGAGCTTTCTTCTTTAGCAAAACTATATTTAGAAATGTTGCTGGGTGTGGTGGTGCATGCCTGTAATCCCAGCATGTGGGAAGCTGAGGCAGGAAGATCGCTGGTAGTTTGAGGCCAGCCTGGATCACACATTGATCACACAAGGCCAGCCTGAATTATATAGTGAGATCCTGTGTCCAAAAAAAAAGAGCCGGGGATTTAACTCAGTGGTGCAGCCACCTGCCTCACAAACACAAGGTCCTGAGTTTGATCCACGGTACCAAAAAAAAAAAAAAAGAAGAAATGTGTAAATATAAAATATCATTACAGAAATTGTTTCCAGAAGCTCTATTGATTTTACATTGTAAAATAAGGTCTCACTTTTCAAATAATTCTAGGAACTATAAAATTACCCAATGCAGACTATGCTTCAGCTACCTCCAAATTTAAGCATACTGCTTGTGCCATTGGTCTAATTGGTGCCTTTTTTTGATACTGAGCCATTTTTTGTGTTTTTTGAGACAGGGCCTCACTATGTAGTTGAGGCTCACCTTAAACTCAGTATGTAGCCCAGGCTAGCATCAAACCCACAGCAATCCTCCTGCTTCAGCCACCTGAGTGCTGGGATTACAGGTTTGTGTCACCAGCCCAACCAAACTTTTTTATTATTACTTCTTTAAATTTTTGAGACAGTCTCACTAAGTTGCCCAGGCTGGGCTCAAAATTGTTATCCTCCTGCCTCAGCCTCCCAGAGTGCTGGAATTATAGAACATACACCAACATGCCCACTGGTTCTTTTTTTTTTTTAATTTACTTTTTAAATTTTTATTAGTACGTTTACAGTGCATAATGATTAATTCATTGTGGGGAATTGGTACATGTATATAGCACATCTCAATTCTTTTTTTCTCCTCCCCTTTTTTTACCAGCATTAGATTCATTTATTTATAAGTCTGTATATTTATTACCCTACATACAGATCAATTGGTACTTTTTTTTGTTTTTTGGAGACAGGGTTTTGCTATGTAGGTGAGCCTGACCTTGAACTCACTATGTAGCCCAGGCTGGCCTCGAACTCATGGCAATCCTCCTGCCTCAGATTCCCAAGTGCTGGGATTTCAGGTGTTCACCACCACATTCTTAAAGATTTATTTTACCTCTAGTGTAGTAAAAACCATGGAGAATACAGTACAGTAAATTTCTTGAACATGACTGGGGGAAGGGCTACATTATGCAGCTGTATTTCCTGTGCTTACTTTGTAAGTGTGGGATCTATTGCTTGCATGTACAGTGGGGTGCTTGCTTTGGCAGCACATATACTAAAATTGCATGTACAGTGGGTAAGGCCTGTGCTGTACAGGAGACCTTCCAGCTGAACAAGCTACTCCTCCAGCAGGACCTGGCTCTGGAACCAGTCCATGTAAATTATAATTCATGAATTGTGAAGTTAATCTCTAGGAAGTGCAGTGCCTGGTGAGAAGCAACTTTCATCCCAGACATGCACAATGTTCAGATCAGAGAAAAATCCCATTCCTCCCAGTCTATTCAATACGTAAATTTTTTCTAAAGACAAACCAATAAAATTTAATATTTAGTATTTTACCAAGTCTTTCCCCCTCTTTGTGGAAATCAGATTCAAGATCTAAGGTGTGAGCTTCTCAGGCCTAAGCATTCTTTTCTCCTTAACAGAAGCCAGAACGCAGGGTGAACTTTAGCCACAGCCCAGCTCACTGGGGAGAGGAGCCCCACTGAGCGCCTCCAGCCCAGTGCCTGGGCATCATCGAGGTTTGCTGGGGGGAGCCCAGAGCAAATCGGGCAGGGTCCTTACGGGAAGGAGGACAGGAAACACCCAAAGCTAGAACTAGGGGCAGTGAAATTCTCTTTCGGAAGCGATGGAGAAGGCAGGAGGCTCAGGAGTCCAAGACCATCCTGTTACAGGTCATTCCTTTAGAATGCCTTGCCAACCAGAGGTATTCCAGGTCCTTTTTGCCTGGATACCAGAACCAGGCATCTGTCTTTTGTCCTTCTACAGCTTATACAGGGTTTGCAAGCACGAACTAGTACAGAAGCAAAGCAGTTGATTGGTTACATATGATATTATTACTGATTGGTCTATGGCAAGTTCAAACTCAGGTTAGAAAACATTAATTTAGGGAAAGGTCGGCTAGATAAGGAAGACACCTATTTGGAGTATGCATCAGTTCAGGGTAGTCTGCCAAGAAGGAATTTGCTTGGGCTGAAAAATAAAACTGCTCACGGCAGACATTATCCTGGACCTGGTGTCCCGCCTGTCTGCCAGCCGTATTATCTTTCTGTCCCAGCAGCAGCAGGTCGCAGTGGCACTGGCAGACAGAGGAAGAGTTAGAGACCCTTGTGCCCGTCCTCACCACCAGCACCAAGCCTCCGTGAGGCACCTGATGGCCTGAGAGTAGGGCTGTATCAGAAATGCATCATACAGAGTAGGTGACATTCAAGGACGGGCTCAAACCCTGGCCAGACAAGGAGTCCTGAAGGTAGATATCGAGGTATGTCCTTGGCAGCATTAACAGGTTAGGTAGGGAGTTATGTTGTTGGCCTCGCTAGCAAGAAAATATGTGCTTACAATAACCATTCATTACAGACTACAGAACTTGGGAGTTATTAACTCCAATTTCAGGTTAACCCATACCACACATTTTTTTTAATCCCCACCCCTTCCTATTACTCTCATTTTGAGACAGGGTCCCACTAAATTGCTCGGGCTGGCCCCAAACTCAGCCCCCTGAGTAGCTGGGATTACAGACACGTGCTTATTCTTAGCCGATCTAACAGGACAGAGTTGGTTTGGAGTGTAGTTGCATGAGCAGTGTCCGACGCTCGGCTCCGCGGGGTGCAGGGAGGACCTGGTGTCCAGCACGCAGGGACCGGCTGGGAGCACCGTCTGGGGCGTTCGCGCTCCCGGGGCGGTGAGCGCGGTGTACTGGAAGAGTGGACCTGGTCCCTTGTGTCCTGCAGACAGGAGCTGCCGGAAACGCTGTGACCCTGGGCCGCCCTGCCCCGGCGGGTCGGCGCCCGCGCTCCTCCGCCCCTCCTGGGCGCCCAGGCTCCGCCAGACTCGGCCTCGGCCAGCCCGGGCCGCCCCCGGCCGTCCTCTGCTCGCGGCTCCTTTCCTGCCCGCCGGCCCTCCGCCCTCCCGGGTCACGCCGCCAGGTCTGGAGATCTCGGTCCGCACCCCTAGGCCGGCGGCAGCCTCCCCCGCTTCATCCGGGCGGAGAACAGGACGTGAGGCCGCAATGCGGGGCGACCCCGGACTCCCATCTCGGCGCGGCCCAAGCCCGGGGATCTCGAGGCTGCGGGCGGAATAGGCGGAGCTTCGGCAGCCGCCACGGCCACGCCCATCGGGCCTGTCGGCCGGGCCCGGCCCGGCGCCCTGAATCTGGTAGGAACGTCGCTCACCGGTATTTCGGAAATTCGTGTGGTCAGAGTTTAAAAGTCTGCCCTTCGAGTTTAATTGCGGATGTTTTTGGGTTTGGTCATGAACACAGAATGACTTACCCTGTCCTATGTTGCTGCGTTAATTAAATGGCTCACAGATCCCAGCTGCTAAGGACTTGCTTCCTTGATTGTATTTGTTCTTGATTCCTCTGATACATAGCTTTTTAAAAGAAAAAATTTTTTTTAGCATTCTCTTCTTTTGAAGTACAGTCCAAACGTAAAAATATATACTTTTAGTTTTTATGTTTGAAAACCACCTGGTTAAAACTTGACTAGAAAAGCGTTTCTTTTTTTACAAAAAAGATGTCAAGGATAACATTAAATTTGGGGCTGATATAATAAAAGCTTTTTATTGTTTTTTAATATACCAATAGATTATTTTAATTCCCTGTTGATTCCTTTGAATAGCTTTGTTGTTGTTTTGTTTTTGCTACCAGGTATCAAACTCAGGACCATCCCCAACCCTCATTTGAATAGTGTTTGTTTGTTTGTTTTTGGTACCGGGTCGAACTCCGAACTCCGGACCTTGCACTTTCGAGGCATTTGAATAGTTATTTAAGTCTCCTAACAAGCCTAGTGTGGTGGCACACTGCTGTAATCCCAGCACTCAGGAGGCTGAGACAGGAGGATCACTGCAAGTATGAGGCCAGCCTGGGCTACACGGTGAATTCAAGGCCAGTTTGAACTGCGTCAGATTCTATCTCAGAATACAAAACAAAAACCAAATCTCCTAACAGGAGTTTTCCTTTTTGTTCAAAAGTAATTTTTCCAGTAAAGAGCCCTAAAGTTTATGGCAATATAGCTTATATTATATACTGCATTTTGCAAATGTATGACTAAGTACCCTGAAAACAAAATAATAGCGGATGCTGAAAATGTTGAGTTTTTAGGAACACTTGGTGGTTGCAGGCCCAACCACGCCTGGTTGTTAGAGTGGACAACATTTTTGCTTTTGGATTCCTCTTGCTGACTTTTCCCCAATTCTCCATCCGGGACATGTTTTCTCTTTCTTTTAATCCGGGTGTGCTCTAGGTCATACGGATGCTGTCAGGGAAAGGAAATCTGTTAGAGATCCTGGGAGTGGCTCCTGCTGCTTAGATGAGTGGGCCTCAAGGGTCCTGGCCAACCATGCAGACAAGAGAGGATGTCCTACTTAAAACATAAAGCTCTTCTTCCCCCAGGACAAATGTGTCAGACACTTCCGTGTGGCCACCTACTGCCTGTGCACTCTGGCATGTAATCGTGCAGTGTTCAGTGGAATAAGACCCAGGCAACTCTGGGCTGAGCTGAGGATGCAGGGTTTGTATCGGTGTCTGCTGGCAGCCCAGGAAGATCCCAACCCTGGGCACACTTTGTTATCTTCCCAGCCAGGAACTTCCTGAGATGCAAGCAGTGTTTCCACAGCCCCAAGCCATTGAGGACAGGCCGGTGTCTTTCTGGGGAGGTTTGTACTCCATTAGGACCCAGGTAGAGAAAAGTAGGTTTTTATTTTGTCTGGTTTTTCCTCTGCTCTCTCTGCTGAGTGCACCCTTGGGACCCACATGACACACAGTCTCCACTCTGATATGCTGTCCTGCTTAAGCCCGAGGCTGGTCTCCAACTGTGCGCCTCTGGCCACAGGTGTGTTTTACCTTTGTCCTGACTCAAGGGCCCAGCACTGTCTGACTGCCTATAATACTTCCACCTAACTCAGCTGCTATAATAATGAGGCAGAATCTCTCTTCAGAGCTGGCCAAGGGCACAGGACAGACACCTCATCTTTCTGTTCAGCAGTGGGAAAAGCCAAGCCACATAACAAACGAAGTGTGATCCTTGGGTGACTTTAAACACGAGAAGCAGGCAGGAGTGTAGCTCAGGGGCAGGGCCCTTGCCCAGCATGCACAGGGTCCTACATTCAACCCCAGCACCAGAAACAAAATCCAAACAAACAAGAAAGTACCGGGCACTTCCTGTAATCCAGAAACCAGCTCCTGGAATCAAGATTGCTGGCTTTGGTGCAATCAGGACTAATGAAATGAGACCTAACATTCACTGCCTCCTTTGATTATTTGCTGTAGAACATCTTGTTTCTCACCTGCTCTTGAGCTGTGTGCAGTGACCTCTGGTGAGGCACAATGTGCAGCTCAACCAAGGAGTCTGGAGCAGGGCCAAGTGGTTACCAAGCAAGGAAAGTGGGAGAGGAAGCACGGAGGGCAGAGGATTTAGCTCAGAGGCACTGTGCCTGCCTCAAAAGCGCAAGGTCCTGAGTTCTAGTCCCTCAACCAAAAAAAAAAAAAAAAGCAAAAGAGGAAGCAGGGAACCGATGTCAGCTGACCTTTGACCTGCAGGCCGGATAATAAGGAACAGTGCACACCACAGCAGAGTAGGGACAGCTGCTACCATCTTCAGATCATGGTGTGACACAGTTCTGGTATTATCACTCTGGGCGTGGTGGCCACGCCTGTAATCTCAGCTACTCAGGAAAGACCCTACCTAAAATAAGATTTGAGAAAAGAGCTGTGTCTGCTTTGACTTTATAGAGCCATGAAACAAAGAGGATAAGGTGCTTCACAGGGATGTGTAACCTACAGAATCAACGTTGCATGGAGAGTCTTTCTTTGATTTTTTTTAAACAGTGGGAAAGTTTATTTGAAAAAGTAAATGTGAAGAGTGAGAGAGAAACTGGCTCTGCAGAGCGAGCTCAATAAAAGTACACCCTGGAGAAAGCAGGGCAGGCTAACACGAAGAAAGCCACACTAGCCTTTCTTTGACTTTTTGAAACAGGATCTGACTCTATAGCTTAGACTGACTCCAGACTAACTATTAGCTCAGGCTGCCCTTGAACTTCTGCTCTTCGTGCCTCAGCCTCCCAAGCGCTGTGATGACAGGCATACACCACCATCCCTAGCATTTTTAAAAAACTTTCAGATGGGGTCTCACAGAGGAGCTCGGCTGTCCTGGGACTCGCCACTGTCCTGCTTCAGCCTCTGGCTTTCCTAGAGAGGGCCACCACTTCCCCTTCCTGGGAAACAAGGCCTCCTCTTTGCTTTTGGCAGCAGATAGCAGCTCAAACTATGAGCATGCTGAGGCCTGCATGACTTCAGAGGTTTGAAGGCGAATGCAGACTTGGGGGTGCTGTAAGGAGAAAAGCTCTGTGACAGCCTTCAAGGTTCCTGTCTCAGCAGGACAGCACCAGACAGGATGTGGCCTTCTGGCCAGCAGCTCCCTAGTCAGATGGCCTTGGGGCAGCGGGGCAGCGGGGCAGCCCCAAAACTTGCATCTGGAATCCAAAACTGCAATGGATTTGGGGGTAAAGCGGCTGCCACAACTGGTCCCGCAAGTCTCCTGCAGGAAAGCCTCCATCCCAGGGTCCATAAAGCTTCCTGCTCCTCTCCAGGGACAGGCACCCAGGAAAACAGGGGAAGCCACCACCTGTCACTGCCTGCAGAAGGAGACCCCAGCTGTGCCCAGGAGCTCAACTCCCTCGGCCCTTCCCCAAAACCAGCTCTGCCAGCATCTTGCTGCCCTCCCAACCTCTGTGTCTCTCAGAAGCTCAAAGCCCCAAGGTCACCAGCACCCAGCCACCCCCCAGCTCTGCTGTGGGCACTGCACCTCACGGCTCAGATGAGTGCCATGGGGCACGATCCCTCTGCCGATCCCTCTGCCGCCTGAAATCCTTTTCATAACAGAACAACAAATGAGTCTTGGAGCTGGGAGAGGCTCTGTGGGGGAGCCCTTGCCTCATATGTGAGGTCCTGGCTGTGAGCCCCAACCTTGCAAAATAGTAGCAAACAGAAGTCAAAACTCTATTTAAGAATGTCATCTTGAGAGATTCTTCAGGAACATTCCTGTTACATACAATCAAGTGCACCTTTAAAGTTCTCTCACATTTAACAAGTCACTCACCTTTAAGCTGACATGCAGGAATGTAAACCAGTACAACCACTATGGAAATCAGTGTGGAGATTCCTCAAAAAACTAAAACTGGGGCTGGGGATTTAGCTCAGTGGTTTCGATGCCTGCTAGGCAAGCGCAAAGACCCGCGTTCGATCCCCGGTACCAAAAAAAAAAAAACTAAAACTAGGGCTGGGGATTTAACTCAGTGGCACCTCACCTGCCTGGCAAGCACAAGATCCTAAGTTCAATTCCTGGTACCAAAAAAAACCAAACTAAAAGTAGAAATTCTAGCCCACCGATTCCCCTTCTAGGTATTTTCCCTAAAGAGTTAAAGATCCATGCATACCCATGTTTGTAGCAGCACAACTTATGATAGCTAAGTCTTGGAAGCAGCCATTATGTCCTTCCACAGATGAACAGATAAAGAAAATGTAGTATTGTGAGACCAAAGTAACTCCATTTTGCTTATGTAAGACCAGCATGACTCCATTTTGCCCAAAATGGAGTAGTCTCCTTTGTCCTCTCACATTAATGATTAAAATGTGCTTGATCTAGGACAAAAGACACAATCTGTAACACAAGATTCCTAAGTTTATTACTCAGCCATCTGTTTACCCAGGAAATGAACATCCTAGGCCCACTATCTGTAGGAACCGTCTGTCAATGAGCTGACTGTTAGTGCCGGGTGGTCGTGACCATTAGTCACCGTGTCTGCTGACCATCAATACGTGACAGTCGCCCACTAACCTTTGTCCTTCTTTTCTTTTGTAAAACCTATACGTAATCACCTCTTACCCCTGATGAGTTCACTCAATCAGAAATGTACACTTCATGCATGTTAAGCGCTGACCAATCATTGTAATTGCTAAGTGGAAAATCTCCAAACCTTGCTGTAACCTCTATAAAAACCCCGCTAATTTGGAACTCGGGGCTCTCAATCTCGATCCGCTGTGTCGGTGACAATTGAGAGTCCCTGCTTGAGCTTGAATAAACGACCCTCGTGTGCTTACATTGGAAACAGCTTCCTGGTGGTCTTTGGGACTTCGTAATCTGGGCACAACATTATTTGCCTACAGTGGACTAGTACTTTGCCATAAAGGATAGCCAGGCATAGTACACACGATTGTACTTCCAGCACATGGGAGGCTGAGGCAGGGGGATCACCATGAGTTCCAGGCCAGCTTGGCTACATAATGAGTTCAAGGCCAGCCTGGACTACCTAGTGAGGCCCTGTCTCAAAAGAAAGAAAACAAGGGCCAGGGATTTAGCTCATTGGTTCCACCGCCTGCCTCAAAAGCACAAGGTCCTGAGTTTGATCCTTGGTACCAAAAAAAAGAAAGAAAACAAAAACACCTTGATAAGATAAGTAAAGATAAGGAGGAAGAGCATTGTGAACAAAGCACTCACTCTGCTTTGCTAAAGTCTTCCTCCCACCCAGGACCCAGAGCAGGGTTAAACTCTGCCCAGAGGCCCAGCACCTTGAATGAGCCACACTGATGCAAAGTTAACAAGGACTATGGCAAAGTATAGACTTTGAACAGCCTTTGAGGGGCCAGGCAGGATCCCGCTGCCAGCCCTTCCCATGCCTCAGAGCACTTCGTTATGCACATGCTTCCACTGTTAAACTCCTGCCTCAGCCTCTGAGCTGGGCCTCCAGGCATTTGCCGCATGCTAAGCTCTGCGTGCTGAAGGGACGGTAAGTACCTCACGCTTGGATGCCCTGATCTCCTCGGAAATGGGCAGTGTGAAGCTGTGTGCAATTCAGCTCCAATACTGGTCTCTAAAGTTCACTCTGTGCTTGCTTCGGCAGCACAAATACTAAAGTTCACTCTTGAAACAAGCAGGCCGCCTCTCCCACATGCCAGCCCCAGGCGTGGGCCCGGGATGAAGGGTGGGAGGAAAGCATATGCTGAACTCCCAGGTGTGGCTGCACTCCACTGCCCTTCCCTCAGGGTGTGCTCCCCCTTGCGGTCCCTTTCCTGACCCAGTCTCTGCAGCCTGCACCCCTACTTTCCCCTCCGCACCTTCCCCTGCACCCAGCCCTGGCCCAGCAGATTCAGCTCAGCACCCCAAGACTAAGTCAGCACTGCGCCTGGCAAAAGCTGCAGGCTGCTCTGACCTGACCTGACTGACGAGCAAGAGGGCAGCACTATCCCACTTGAAGTGCTGGGTGACGCCTGTGTTCACATCTGGGTTTTCAGTGGGAGAAGAGTGCTGCCAGGTGCTGGCAAAACCTGAACTTGTGGCTTGGGTTCTCCATTTCTTCCCCAGATTCCTGCTTGGCAGCTTTTCAGACACCGATGGCGGGAAAGCCCACCTGTTCATCGCTGCTCCTGGCACAGAGGCAGGCCC
The DNA here is from genome assembly GCF_000247695.1 of Heterocephalus glaber. The sequence goes on from NW_004624778.1 coordinate 4,612,959, forward strand.
TGTGCTGGCCTCCAGACGGTGGCTGTTTGTCCCCACAGCATCCGGTCCTTGGTGTTCCGCATGATCCCTGACATGATGGTTCTGTGACCTGCGTCCTGTGAATGCAGGAACGGCCTTTGCTCTGAAGTAGCTACACTAGGAATGTTGTCTCTGCCCTTGTAACCTCTCCTCCACATACTTGGGATCCTTCCACCAGTGGCAAATCCCACACCTGCTCCAGACCAGTTTGTTGAAGTGCTGTTTCCATCCAGCTCCTGTGAAGAGCCCAGACAGCCCAGTCCATGCCCAGGAAGCCAGGGAGCAGAGGCACAATGAACTATCTACAAAGGCGGGCCGGGCTGGGGCTGCAGTTCAATGGGAGGAGCTTGCTGAACAGCCAAGGCCAGGGGTTCAATCCCGGAGAAAAAGTGTGTTCTGGGCCCGGGATTTAGCTCAGTGGTTCTGGCGCCTGCCTTGCAACCACAAGGTCCTGAGTTTGATCCCCGATGCCAAAAAAAAGTGTGTTCTGTGGAAAACCTTGGTGATCACCATGTGCTACTGCCCAGGCCCTCTGCTCTCTGCTCGCTGTCCCCTCTGCCCTCCTGTCATTCCCGCTCTCTGCTAGCTCCCTGTCCTCCCTCTGGTCCGGATTCTCCCTCCAAGGTGAGCTCAGAGGGGACAGAGCTCACCTGCAGTGACACAGATGCTGTCACACAGGCACTGACCTGAGCCCTCCCCACGGCACTCTCTGGTCCTGAGGGTCCCCTGGCTCCCTGCAGGCCCTGAAGGCAGACCACTCATTCCTGATATTCGATAAATTCCTTTAAATGAAAGAGAAAGCAAATAAATGAGTAAACCCACCAACATTTCCTAACAGTGTCTCATTTCTAAATTGTATTAATAAAAGCTTCATTAGCTGACATGAAGTAAAGCCCACATTTAAGGTGTACAGCTTTACCACTTGGGAGGCTGAAGCAGGAGGATCAGGGCCTGGGATGTAGCCTGGGCTTCAGAACTAGTTCAAGGCCAGGCTGGACTTTGTAGTGTGGTCCTGTCTCAAAACACAAAGAGAAAGAAGGAAGGAAGGAAGGGAAAAAGGAGAGAGAAAGGAAAAAGGAACAAGGAAGGGGCCAGGGCAGGGCGGAACCCCCCACCATGGGTGACAGATCCGCACCCAGAGCCGTTTCACAGAGCCCAGGCCTGGCCACCCAAGGGCCCCATGCCCCTCCCTCCTGTCCTTCCTCACAGCCCCTCCCCTGTGCCACCCCTGCAGTGCCATCTGTCCCTCCAGAATCCTTTCCACTTTCCAGGTTTTTATATAAACACTATCATCCAATCTGTACTCTTTGGTCTTATTTCATTCACTCAACATGATTATCCTGAGACTCATTCGTGCTGCTTCCTGCAACAAAAATATTTGGGGTTTTGTTTGCAGCACTGGGCTACACACAGCCCTAGCAAGATCCCCAGCTCTCCCCACTTCATATTTAGCTTCTTTGTCCCTTTCCCAGTGGCGGACACGGGGCTGCACCTTCCTGCCTCTGTCCCTGGACAATCCTGCCCATCACGGGTGGCAGTGAACATCCCTGTCCCTGGCTGAGTCCAAGGACAGCTGGCTACCTCCTTCAGTAGCTGCAGCACCAACTGCAGATTTTCTCCAGTGCTAGAGCCATTTACGTCCCACATGCATCAGTCTGCAGGGGTTCTGGTTGCTCCTCTTCCTCACTGCACTTTTCATCTCTTTGGTGACAGCTATCCCAGGAACTTGGACGTGTATGGGATTAGGGTTTAATTCCATTTCCCCAGTGATGAATGCTGGGATTGCCAGGAGGCTAAAGGTTACGTCTACCCATCTCAGTTCTTTTCTTTCTTCCTTCCTTTTCTTTCTTTCTTTTTTTCTTTCTTAATGTTTTTGAGGCAAGGTCTTGCTAAATTGCCCAGGGTGGGCTCAAACGTGCAACCCTCCTGCCTCAGCCTCCCAGACTATGGGATTACAGAAATACACTGCCACAGTTTGCCTGGGTGTAGGAATAAGACTGAGACTGACACCAAGTAAGTTAACAGAGAAAAAGCACACCAGGGTCATTAAGTTTCTCTGTACACAGGGACCTCTGGAGAGAGTGAGGACTAGAGAAAGGGCCGCAGCAGGAAGCGTTCACACTCTACAGACAAAGAAATACCTGTGAAGGAAACAGGGCAAAGCGTCTGGCCGGGCCAGACTCCTGGGGACATCACTGGGATATGCAGGGTTGGAAAGCCGGGCAGGATGGGCACAACGACCTGAGGATGGCTGTGTGCCAAGGCCATGGCAGCCACAACATCCACGAGCTGATTAAGGGTGCATGGAGCACTAGGCATGATGGCGTGTGCCTGTCATCCCAGCACACAGGAGACTGAGGCAGGAGGATCACCTGTACATAGTGAGTTCAAGGCCAACCTGAACTATACCACAAGACCCTGTCTCAAGAGGGGGTGGGTACAGGTCTGCCGCTGCTCAGAGGGACCTGTGGCTGTCCCTGCAGGATGGGGCAGGGCAGAGAGCCCCTTCTCCGGTGTCTCAGCCTCTCAGCCTGAGGAGCCAGCACAGCAAGCTGGCAGATTCAGGGAGATGGCTCTCGGCTCCCTCTGCTGACCACACTGGCGTCTTCTCGCACTCATCAGCTGCACACCTTCCTTGATGTGTCGCTCAGACCGCATCACCTTTAACACCCAAATGGCAGTGTTTCCGACCTTACAGGATGAAGGTTGCAGGGGCACAGAAGGGCAGTCCCTCCTGCTGGTCCTGTGAGGTCACAGTTGCATCCCCATGACAAGGGCCAGCTGAGCAGAGTGGGGCAGGGCAGGAGGCATTTTTTTTTTTTTTTTTGAGGTAGGGTCTCATTAAGTCATCAAGATACTAGGCTAGGCTTGAACTCAAGACCCATCTGCCTCAGCATCCCAGAGCACTGGGATTACAGACAGAGTTGCTGCCCCTGGCTTGTTCCCAGTGTGAACTGAGCATATAGAGTCTGAGGAACTGGCCTGGTCACTCGGGCACACCTGGCAGAACGTGAGTCCAGTCCAGGCCTGCATGGTACGTGGAATCCCTTCTGTCATGTCCCAGACTGTGACTGCTCACATCACTTCCCAGTGTCTCCAGGTCCCAAACTGCTGAACTACAGCTGCTCCACAGCTGTGGCCTCACAGCTGGCAACACCTGGGCAAGGAAGAGAACAGCTGACCAAGAGTCCCACATCTGCTCCCTGAGTGCAGCTGCGAAGCAGGGAACCCGAGCTCCTGCCTCCTCATCTCTTAAATTAGTCTGAGGGTTAATTTTGTGCCTACTCAACTGAACACTGGAGGCCCAGATGCTTGGTCAAACTTGGTTCTGGGTGGCTCTGGATGAGACTAACATTTCAGTCCACAGATTGAGTCAAGTAGATTCCTCTCCTGCTATGAGTGGGCCTTGTCTGGTCAGGTGAGACCAGAACAGGAGAAAAGGAAGGGCAGATGTGTGAGCCAAAGGTGAGTGTGAGCCCTAGCCAGGGCTGCCTCGGGCCACCTGGGTGCTGCTGCCTGCCATCCCTGAAGGCTGATGCCACCTAAGCCAAGCCCATTCTCTGAGCCACCAGCAGCTGTCTGGATTAAATCAACATCTATGAGCAGGGTGTGATGGTGCAGGCCTGTAATCCATGCACTTGGGAAGCTGAGGCAGGAGGACTGCTATGAGTTCAAGGCCAGCCTGGGCTACATAGGGTGACCCTGTCTCAAAAAGAAAACAAAAAAACTGGAGGGAGGGTGGGTGTAATGCCCATGGATATAATCAGCTCTCTGGGTTAAATCAACATTTATGAGCCAGGCTTGGTGGCATAGGCCCATAAACTCAGCAGTCTAGGAGGCTGAGGCAGGAGGATCACAACTTCAAGGCCAGCCTGTGCAACTTAGGGAGACCCTGTCTCAAAATAAATAAAAATGGGCTGGGGATGTAACTCGGTGCAATAACACTGGGTTCAATCCCCAGTACCACAAAAATAAATTTAACCAATAAACATTTATGGCTTGGGTATTTTGTCACACTTGCTAAACAATGTCTCTCAGGTGTAAGAAGAACATAGAGACTTTGTCCATGATGTTCACTAGTAACCATCAAAGATTAGTATCTCACAAGGCATGGTGGCACATGCGTGTAATTCCAGCTACTTGAGAGGCTGAGGAAGGCAGATCTCAAATCTAAAGCCAACCTGAGTGACTTCACAAGACTCTGTCCCCCCCCCCCAAAAAAAAAAGAAGTCCTGGGGATGCAGCTCAGTGGTTGTAGCCCTGGATTCGGTCCTGAGTACTAGCCTCTTCAAAAAAAAAAATAGTGCCCCCAACTAGATCAGCTGTGGACAGCCACACTGAGAATCTGCTTGGGGAAACATCATGGGAGAAAGAAGTGAGTGAGATTTGGTGTTTGTCATTAGCAATTTCAAAATATGCTCTATGAGGGCCAGGGATTTAGCTTAGTAGTGCCACCACCTCCTCGAAAGCTCAAGGTCCTGAGTTTGATTCCCCAGTAGCCCCTCCCCGCCCCCCAAAAAAATGCTCTACGAGATCCACAATATGCAACATTGCAAAAAGAATTCTGTACCCAGCAGGGCCCAACACTGAGGGCAAACTGCTCATGGCTCTGCAAATCTGCGGCTCCGAAGCTCATGTCAAGGACACCAGGCCCGAGGACTGGGCCTGTGCATGGACAGCCTGGCGAAAGCAGTGACTCATGCTGTCCTTGCCTGGGCATCTCAGCTGTACCATGCTAGGGTGCAAGATTCCTCACACAGACACATGGGCCTCAGGGACACCCAGCACCCAGGGCCACACATGCCGAGCTCCTCTCCTGCAGCTCAGGCTGGCGGGGGGATGGGTAGACATGCTGCTGTGGCCACAGAGAGCCAGGGCCATGAGGGACACAATGAGTACTCACTCATCGTGAGAGCTGCTGCCTGAGGAGGACATGGTGGACACTAAGTGGACAGAGACACAGGCAAGGAACACAATGGCCAGGGGCAGCAGGCCCTGGGCCGGAGAGGCTGAAACAGGCTTGGGTTATTTTTGTAGAAACACTTGTTTCACTTCGAGAGTTGCACAGGCTTTTATTTTCCTCCCAGTCATTGTTAGAAGGGTCTGCACCTGTATATGGGACTAAAAGGCAGAGGCAGAGATGTGGTGGCACAAACCTGTAATTCCAAACCCCCAGGAGATTGAGGCAAGAGACTGGATCTCTGCCAGTTCGAGGCCAGCCTGGGCTACAGAGCAAAACTCTGTCTCAAACGAACAAAATAACAACAACAATAATAATAAATGAATGAATAAAAGGCAGAGGTAGAAGAGAATGAATGAAGACGTTCATAAAAAGAGAATGAGTTGTTGGAAATGAATTACCAGAGCTGTAAGATTCAGGGCCGAGGGTTGGGCTGCCACATGGCAGGAAGGTGCATGGCAAGTTCAATCCCCAGCACCAAAATGCAGAGACAAAAAGGCTGGGACAGGAGACCCTCAGGGGAAGCAGAGCAGCCAGCACCCAGTCACCAGCCCCGCAAGATCTACACTCCCAGTGCACAGCGTCAGCCCTCACTCAGCTCCCAGGCCACCGGTGTCCTTGCTGCTACTCATTGTTCAAGTAGGTTCACGATTTCTTTTCTTTATTTAAATTAAAAAGACTCCTTTTTTAAAAACCAGCCAAAATACACCTCTCTTCCTTAAAAATAAACCGAAGTCTGGATGTGCCTCGGGGGCAACACCAGTGAGCAGACCTGGGCCCGGGCTTTATCCCTGGCACACAACATAGATTCATCTCTTAAATGAGCCAAAAATGCAAAAATAAAGGTAAAATGTGCACCACAGAAAGGAATACAGTCAAGATGGAGACGACCCTTGAACGAACATATGCCAAGCTGCATATTCACTAATCACCATGAAAAGAAGGAACTCAAAGAGCATGTGCCAGCACGTAGAAATGTCTATATATTTGAAGATTGTGATACAAATTAAGATTCGATTATTCATTTTATTTCTCTGAGAACAGAAACTCCCATAACATTAATTCCAGCCAGGCGTGGTGGTGCACACCTATAATCCCAGCACTCTGGGAGGCTGTGGCAGGAAGGTCGGAAGTTCCAGCCCAGCCTGGACAATCTAATGACAGCGAGACCCTGCCTCAAAATTGAAAATTAAAATGTGGGTTGGTGAGAGAGCTCGATGTGAAGGTTATGGGTTGGAGATTCAGTTCCAAAAAGACTAATTCATAAAGGTCTGGGTGCCTGCCCATCTGCGGGAGCAGAGCCTGGGCTCCTCCGCTCTGCTCTGCCCATGAGGGGATGCAGATCCAGGAAGAACAATTCGAAGCTCAACCACCTACCCCAGGACAGCTGAGATATGTGTTCTTCCACAATGCAATACCTTTCGTAGGGATTGGCTTTTTGGATAATGCAATTATGATTATTGCAGGAACCCAGATTGAGTTGTCTATTGGCATTATTTTGGGAATTTCAACAATGGCAGCTGCTGCTTTGGGAAATCTTGTGTCAGATTTAGCTGGACTTGGACTTGCAGGCTATGTTGAAGCTTTGGCTTCCAGGTTAGGCTTATCAGTTCCTGATCTTACACCAAAGCAAGTTGACCTGTGGCAGACACGTGTTAGTATGCATTTGGGCAAAGCGGTTGGAGTGACTGACTATTGGCTGCATTCTGGGAATGTTCCCTTTGATATTCTTTGGAGGAGGTGAAGAAGATGAAAAACTGGAAGAAAAAAATTAGTCCTCTTAGAATACCTATAAAAAGATGTAAACTAATGTACCTCCATTATTAAACATGCTGTCGCAACATTTAAGAAGACAGAAACCTTGTATAGATAGGGGATCAAATAATTCAGCATGTATTATGGAAAACACTAACTTATTGTGGCTTGGTCTTCTTAGGACATCTTTTTTAAAAAAACTATTTAGTATTGTTTTGTGTAAACTGTTGAAATGCTTTTTCATCGATGGCAGTCCACATTTTATCTTTTCCTTCTCTTTCTTTATACAGCAAAATACTATTTAAATTTCGGTCGTTGATGTACTGTACTGACTTGGGGTTTGCTTGTTGTTACTTAACATGTGTACATGCATGAAACCATTTGTGTTGTTATTCCCTGATAGCTACAATTCAAACTTAAGATTTTCCCAAATTTCTTTTTTTTTTTT
>NW_004624778.1:4664655-4685250 GCF_000247695.1 Heterocephalus glaber
TATTCCACTGATCCTCAGGTCTGTTTCTTTGCCAGTACCATGCTGTTTTTATCACAGTAGCTTTGTAGTATAGTTTCAAGTTGGGGATTGTAATACCCGGAGCCATCTCTCTGCTGCCTAAAATTTCTTTTGCTATTCTAGGTCTCTTATGGTTCCAAATGAATTTTTGGACTGTTTTCTCTAGTTCTGTGAAATATATTGTTGGAATTTCTATTGGCATTGCATTAAACTTATATAATAGTTTTGGAAGTATGGCCATTTTCACTATATTGTTTCTTCCTATCCAGGAACAAGGGATGTCTTTCCATTTTCTTTCTTTTTGTTTTTCAAACAGGTAAATTCTTACCTTAGAATTGTTTTATTTCTAAACTGTTAGACAAAAATTGGATCAAAATAGAGAGAAAAAGGCTAACAAATATATAAATTGTTAAACACAGATGCTTTTATACAGACAGATACATTTCTAAAAAGGAGTTGGATATACGAATCTTACTCCTCAGAGATGGATGATGATTTATAGACACTTCAGAAATTACACTGGTGATTCTGTAATTAATGCACCATTTTTACTCAGGAAGTATTACAGGTGCTGGCAGTTTTGCAGATACTGTTTCTGAATTTTCCAGTGCAGATTCACCTTGGGGGTTGTTTTAACAACACAAGCAACAGAGGAACATCATAAATCACTCCCACTAGAATCGGTTAGATCAATCCAAAAGGTATAAGATATGGTTTACTGCAGGAGTCAGTACCTGTGGTTTATACTGCTCTATTAAATGACAAACACTATTAAAAGTCAGTTGAATGATTAGAACTATTCTATAATCAGATGCTGAGACACATCGTGATATTAGAGAAAAATACAAATATATTTTTGAGCAGCATGTTTTTAAAAACCTTTGTGTCTGCATACAGTGGTCAAGCCATCACATCTACATGGTTAAAGCCATGTGTCTCATGCATTTGTCTGCACTGCCTCGTGTATAGGAGGATGTGAGGTTGATGCACTTGATTTTAAAATAAAAACAAAAATGCCTAAATGCCTCTGGAGCTCCAGCCTTTGTCACTCATTCATGCGTAGCACTTAGATCCCGTGTGCCGTGTTGTAGGGATCAGGATTCTGGCCCTCTGCTCTATGACGTCGATATGCTTTTCAATTCCTTGTCTCCCTCCCTGACTTTCCCAATAAACCTTATCAAGGAACAGAGACTGGAGGAGTTTCTGCTCTAAGTGCTGGCTCTTCAAAACAGAAACTGCAGATTCGGGAAACTCTTTGATTCCTTCTAACAATTTGAAGTTTAAATTGTCTTCACTCCTGTCAAAAAAAAACCCCTTATTGTCTATAAAGACCAAATGCCTCGGGTCATGATTCCGCTGGATGTGTGCCAGACTTGCAGAATTTTGGTCATCACAGTTTGGCCTCAATCCGTTCCGTACACAGGCATCTTCCTTTCGAGGTCTGAATCCACAGCAATTCGTGTCCAAGCGATTATAAATCTGTAGCAAAAAATCGAAGAGCGCCATCTTGGACCACTCGTGTTGATGGATTTCTATGCAGCCCCACTCGGGTCTGGGCACACAGCCATGCAGCCAGCACTTCTGTCTCAGTGAGTGCTGATAGGCTCCCCAGGTGAGCTGAACCGACGAAAGGGTGTCTTTACTTGCTGGAGCGAGAGAAGAGTCCCAGAGAACGAGGGGACGTGGGCGGCCATCCAGGGCAGAGTATGGTTGAGCCCCAGGATCTGGTCCGGGTGGAAGGCCAACAACTTGCTGGAGTCGCAGCAGTGCGCAGGGGCTGGGGCCGCAACAGGGCGGGGTTCGGCGGCCCGGTTGCCCAGGACCAGCAGGGGCGCCCCGCGGGTTGCGCGCCGTAGGCGCAGAACGCACGGGAGTCGTTGGCCAGCAGGCGCAGGCTTCCATTTTCCTATATCCTCCTCAATCTCCTTTTTGAGAGTGCTATAGTTTTCAGTGTAGAGGTCTTTTGCTTCCTTTGTTGGATTGACTCCTAGATATTTCATTTTTTTGGATGCTATTGATGGTCACTGCATCCTTGTGAAGGATGCTAAAGATGGTCACTACATCCTTGTGAAGGATGCTAAAGATGGTCACTACATCCTTGTGAAGGGAACGGTCTAAGAGGAAGAGATGACAATCATAAATATATATGCACCAAATACAAATGCCCCAAACTATACAAAACAAATATTAATGGACATGAAAAACCAAATAAGCACTAATACAATTGTAGTGGGGGACCTCAATATCCCACTATCACAAATAGACAGATCATCTAGGCCAAAAATTAACAACGAAATTCTAGAACTGAACCAAGCTATTGAACAAATGGACTTAATAGATGTTTACAGAGTGTTCCAACCCACAAAATCAGAATACACATTCTTTTCAGCTACACATGGGTCATTCTCCAAAACAGACCACATGCTAGCTCATAGGACATGTCTAAGTCAATGTAAAAGAAATGAAGTTATCCCCTGTATATTATCAGACCATAGTGCGATAAAATTGGAGATCAATGACATAAGAAACTGCAAAACTCCCACAAACACATGGAAATAAAATAACACCCCCCTGAACAACCAATGGGTCACAGAGAAAATTAAAGAAGAAATTAGACAGTTTCTACAAGTAAATGATAATGCCAGCACAACATACAGGAATCTGTGGGACACAATGAAAGCAGTTCTACACGGGAAAGTCATAGCAGTCAATGCCTATATTAGGAAAACAGAGAACTCAATTAAATAACCTAATGCAGAACCTCAAGATCCTAGAAAAAGAAGAGCATAACAAACCCAAAGCTCGTATAAGAGAGGAAATTATAAAGATCAGAGCATAAATCAATGCAATTGAGACTAAGAATGATACAAAAAATTAATGGATCAAAGAGTTGGTTTTTTTTTTTTTGGTACCGGGAATCGAACTCAGGCCCTTGTACTTTCGAGGCGGGCGGTGGAGCCACTAAGCTAAATCCCCGGCCCCAAGAGTTGGTTTTTTGAAAGAATAAAATTGATAAACCCTTGGCCAACCTTATCAAAAAAAGGAAAGAAAAAGCTCAAATCCATGCAATCAAGAATGAAAAAGGTGAAGTCACAACAGATCCAGCAGAAATCCAAAGCATCATCAATACCTACTTCGAGAACCTGTACTCTAATAAAATGGAAAACAGAAGAAATGGACAGATTGTTAGATACATATGAATTACCAAAGTTGAATGAAGAAGATATAGAAATTCTAAACACCTCAATTGCAATGAGTGAAATTGAAAATGTAATAAAAAATTTACCAAAAAAGAAAGGCCCAGGTCCTGATGGTTTCACTGCTGAATTCTACAAGACATTTAAAGAAGAACTATCACCATTACTCTTTAAACTCATCAAGGAAATTGAAAGGGAAGAAAAGCTTCCAAATTCATTCCCAGAAGCAATTATTACTTTGATTCCAAAACCAGGGAAAGACACAACCCAAAAAGAGAACTACAGGCCAATCTCCCTAATGAATATCGATGCAAAAGTCCTCAACAAGATACTGACAAACAGAATACAAAGGGTCATCAAGAAGATCATACACCCTGACCAAGTTGGATTTATCCCAAGGATGCAAGGATGGCTCAACATTTGTAAATTAATAAATGTAATACACTATATTAAAAGAGTCAAGGACAAAAATCATATGATCATCTCAAAAGATGCAGAAAAGGCATTCGACAAAATCCAACACCCATTCATGATAAAAACCCTACAGAAAATTGGAATAGAAGGTCTTTATCTCAACTTGATTAAGGCTATCTATGAAAAACCAACAGCCAACATCACACTAAATGGTCAAAAACTGAAAATTTTCACACTAAAATCAGGAACAAGACAAGGATGCCCACTATCACCACACCTGTTTAATATAGTTCTGGAAACATTAACCACAGCAATTAGAAAAGAGAAAGAAATAAAAAGAATAAAAACAGGAAAGGAAGAAGTGAAACTGTCATTATTTGCTGATGATATGATACTTTACATAGAAGACCCAAAATACTCTGCCAAAAGACTTCTAGACTTAATTGACAGATTCAGTAGAGTAGATGGATATGAGGTCAAAACTCAAAAAACAATAGCCTTTTTGTATACAAAAAATAGAGTCACTGAGATAGAAATTAGGGAAATAATTCCTTTTATAATAGCATCCATATGGCTACTTTTTAAGAATTATGTGATTATGTTAACATCTTATAAACGTTATTTCTAGTGAACAAATAAATGTCCTTAATTTGTCTCTGGTCTAATTTCTAATACTCACATAAGTATTCACGCAACCCACTTGGACAAAGGTCTCTGGAGTCTGCAGTGGTTTCCAAGAAAGTAAAGTGATCCTGTGATCAAACAGTTTGAGGACTAAGCCAGGCACAGTGGCATATTCCTGTAATCCCATCTCTCAGGGAGGCTGAGCCAGGAACTGCTTAATTTTAGCAACTTAACCCTGTCTTGAAATTAAAGGGTGGGTTGGCTGGGGATGTAGCCCAGTGCAAAGCATTGGGTTCAACTCCAGTACCATACGCACACATACACACACGCACGTATACACACATACATGAAGAGTTTGAGGACTGATAATCTAGGATGATAGCCATGGATTGATAGTGGTTGGCTTTACTTCTCTTCTGAATCTAGACTGGGTTGGGTAGGGCATACATTATTGAAAAAAAGAGTTAACAGTCAAGTGATAGTTTCTCTTTTTTCCTTCTTCTTCCAGTAGTGGGGATTGAACTGAGGGGTGCTTTACCACTGAGCTACACTCCCAGCCTTTTTTGTATTTCATTCTGAGACAGGGTCTCACTAAGTTGCCCGGGCTGGCCTTGAACTTGTAACCATGCTGCCTCAGCCTTCCTAGCAGCTGGGATTACAGTCATGCACCATGCCTGGCTTGGTATACTCATTCTTGAAAAACAAGCACTTGGAGTTCTGCTCAGGAGCTTCAGCAGATGTGAATGGTGGTGTCTGAGCTGAAGCTCAGAACTGTGAGGAGCAGGCTGGCAGGGTGTCAGTAGTTCTCTCGATGGGAGAGTACATGCATAGACCCTGAAGGGCTGTCTCATCTAGTCCTCCCTCCACTTCAGCCAGGCACCAAGGAGCTCCTCATCTCTCACACAGCAAGACACCCAACTCAGTTCACCGAGGATGCAGGAGAGGGGCTCGGTGTGAGCCAGGTCTGACCTGGAGTCCACACTTATCCCGGGACCCTAGTTAAACTCATTTCAGCCTCCACAGACAAGAAAATAATGAAGGGCTTCAGGTAAAAATGAAACTTAAAATATATAACGACCAGGTCGGTGCTGTGCAGAGGCTGCAGTCCCCGAGGAGACACAGGAATTCTGTGTGAAGGGCCAGCCCTGCCCAGAGTCAGCAGTGGCCTGGCCAGGAGCCTTCTGGGGAGGGAGAAGGGGAGCAGTTGGTTGCCAGCCTTCTAAGAGGACTGCTAGTATTTTAACATTGTGCAGCACCAGCCCACAAAGCAACTGACACCCAGCTTTAGCAAAGAGCTCAAGATACACTCCTTCCATCCTCGATTCAGAAAGGTATTTTCTCTTCCTTCTTTGTTCTCTCCTTTCCTCCCTCCTTTTTTCTTTTCCTGGTACTGGAAATTGAACTCAGGACCTTGCACTTGCCAGGCAGGCATGGTGCCACTGAGCTAAATCCCTGGCTCCCTTACTTCCTTTTACTGACACAATAATTGCACATATTATCCAGGTATGGTGGTGCATGTCTGTAATCCTAGCACTCAGGAGGCTGAGGAAGGTGGATCATTGCAAGTTCAAGGCCAGCCTGGGCTACATAGTGAGTTCAAGGCCAGTCTGAAGTACATAGCAAGACCCTGTCTCAAAATAAAACAAAAAACAAGTTGCACATAATTATGAGATATTATGTGATGATTTGATACACATATACATTATATAATTAAATCAAGGTGAGCATATCTAGAAGTCTTTTCTTGTATCATTTCTTTGTGATTAGAGAAGTTATTTTCAAAAACAGAGAAGCTGGATTTCACTTTTGCTGTTTCTTATCCTGGAAACAACTTGGTACATTTCTAGTCCCCTGGATAAAATCAACTAATCTTATCTGAGTAACGCATACTTACAATCCCAGCACTCTCATAGGCTGAGGCAGGAGGATCTGGAATTCGAGCCCAGCCTAGGTAGTTTGTGACTTAGTTGAGACCCTGTCTCAAAAAATAAAAGAGGGCCGGAGATTTAGCTCAGTGGTTCCATTGCCTGCCTCGAAAGCACAAGGTCCCTAGTTCAATCCCCAGGAGCAAAAAAATAAATAAATAAAATAAAATAAAGCAGAACTAGGCTCAATCCCCAGTACTAGACACATATACAGATAGAGATACAGATCTATCTATCTACATCTATCTATAACTATAGATAGTGATGGGACAGGGACAGAGACAGAAATAGAGGGGTGTGTGTGTGTGTGTGTACGGGGGGGAGACCTTGTCTCAAAATAAAAAATAATAAAAAGGCTGGGGATATAGCTCAGTGTGAAGGCTGTGGGTTCAAATCCCAGTACTGGAAAAAAGAAAAAAGAAAAAGAAAATCTACTATGCAATCTATCAAACATAGAAATATGAGTTATAAAATATACAGGTGGGTTGGGGATTTAGCTCAGTGGTTTCGCTGCCTGCTGAGCAAGTGCAAGGACCCAAGTTCGATCCCCGGTACCAAAAAAAAAAAAAGAGAGAAAATATATAGGTATTCATTTAAGTCCAGATCTCTATAGAATGCAAGCTGAAAAAATGTTGTTACAACAATATACTATATAAACTATGTGATTATGAGACTTTTAATGTTACACTGTGTATTTTTTAATGTTACTGACTGTATCTCTTAGCTGTATACACTACAGTGTTTAGTGGCCACAGGATATGATAGTGAAATCCAGCAGTTGATGTTAAACATTATCTTGTGAAGGGGGTGGGAACAGAGGGTTATAAATGATGTAGATTGACCGTATGTTGGTAAATATTGACTGTGGGTAATAGGTTCATATGGGATCATTTTGTTATTCTATTTTGTGTACATTTAGAAGTTTCCATAACAAAAGCTTTAGAAAAATTTCCCTATTTAGCCAATGTCTGGAGCCTATGTCTGCTATTTAAAAACAGACTCACAAAATATAAGATTGTAAATTGTTTTCACTTGCTTTAGTTTTCCTTGAAAGGATTTTGTCCATTTGTGCATTTCAAGATGAATATAGAAAGCAGCATGTATTTAACCTTTCTCCTTTATCTAGCTTCTGGGTGCCTTCTTTAGTCTCCTAATCACAGTGATGAGGGTAAATAATTCCCTCTAATTTCGCCTCAATATTCAGCCACTGTCAAATTAATTGCTACCTTTGTTTAGCTGCTGCCTGCCGGGAGCCAGTGAGAACATTTTTAAAAGCATCACATGACAGACAACATTTTAGTGTCTATAAATTCACTGTTAATTTAGCAAGCTCTCCACTTTCTGGTAACATTTAAGCTAAAAATTTTAAGTTCTGGTATTGAGTTAGCTCTTGATGATAATTTGAACATATGTTGCCTTAGGATAGTCTCCAGAACTCACTTTTTACACAACAGTGTCAAAAAGGGAGCTCCACAATACTTTCCAATTTCTAGCTATAAATTATACAGTATATATAACCCAAGGAAGATATTCCTAACTCTTCATTGGCAACCATTATTACACAATGGATCCTGTTTATAAGTAACTCTAACATATTTATAGAAAGGAGATTTATAAAGTATTTAAGTGGGTATGGTAAGCTTGAATTTTGAATTATTAATTTAAATTTTCAATTTCTTTTCTCTACTCTGTTCGTGTGTGAATGATGCTGGGAACCGAATACAGTGGCTTGCATACACTCTGAGCTACATCCCCAAGCTTCTTGACTAATTTTAAATTTTATTTTATAGTTTGATTTAGATATTTTTTGTGGTACTGGGCTTTGAACCCAGGGGCAGTCCACCACTAGGGTATATCTCAAGCCTTTTTTATGTTTTTTTTTTTTTTGAGACAGGTTCTCACTAAATTCAAGGTGGGCTTGAATTTGCAATCCTCCTACTTCAGCCTCAATGAATGCTAGGATTATAGGTGTGTGACACCGTGCCTGGCTTGACTCATTTTTAAAGGCCAAAGAACATTATTCATTTTGTGATTTTTAAAATCTATTTTTTGATATTTATAATAAGAATTTAATCACAAAGAGCCACACATTAATGATATTTATTAATGTTAAGGAAATCAGGCAAAGATGTGTTAAAGGTGTTCAACTTTCTCCACTTCTCTCAACCTAGTATTTACTAATGGAAGAAAAAAAATTAAAGTGTGTAATCTGAATTAGAGCTTACCTTCAATAGTAAGATTTCACATTTGAAAAATATACTTGGCCCAACTTCAGACCTAGAGCACCAATTTAAATCGAGATTATGTTTTTGTGAAGAGTCATTTATTTACAAATCAACTTCTCTAGGGAGCTTGGTGTTATATCTTGTAGGTTTAGGTAGCCCAGAACTTTGTGAAGTAATAACAAGTTTGTTTATAATTTAAGAACAGAGAAGCTAAATACAGAGAAATGATGTCATTTTATCCACCTCAGACCTTGAAGAAATGGGAGTGGGGAGCTTAAAATGTTGATTCCCGCTCCTGCCGCTCACTGCTGGATAAATGGTCTCTCTAATCTTACTTAATAACATGTGTATCCAGAATGAAGCCCTCTCTGTTGCCTCGAATTGTTACTTTAAATAGGTACCCACTAGATTATAATTTCTACTTGTTTGAAGACTGCTAGAATCTGATCACAATGGGCAAGCTGGAAGGAATGACTATTCCGGACAGTACAATGAAATTGGCTTTACTCCCATTATCTTTCTGGAGTCTTAAATTGAAAGGAAACAGGGGAGAGGAATTCTGCAGAGGGGTGGGGGAGGAGTTTTTGTAGTTTTCCTAACACAGATTGAGGTACTTTCCAGAATGTTCCCCCAAGTTATTAAATAAGCTCACACTGTTCCAGGGAAACCGTGCTTGGGCAGGAGGCTGCTGAGCAGCTGTGGCAGATAAACACCCTGAATCCTCCCTCTGCGATTCCAGGCCCAACTCAATGATGGGATTGTGGCTAAATTGCTGAGTTTAAAATAACCACCTCATGCATAGTCATTGATTATGACTGAAAAGCACCGAGGAGCCTCCTATTTTTAGTTTAGAGGAACCTCTCTGTGGAGGGAGCTGAGGGATGCATTTACTCCGTCAATCTTCTGAAGCGTAAAACCGGTGCGAGGCTGTGCGGAAAGGGAACACTTCCAGGCCTCAGTAGGTAAGAGAAGATGCGTGCTGCGCTCCTCCCAGGATTCCGATGCCTGGGTCCTGACTCCCACGGCGATGGCCTCAGGAGGACCAGGTCAGGAGGGTGGGGCGCCTTCTGAGCAGATTGGTGCCCTCCTAGGACAGGCCCCGAGGACGCCCTCGTCTCTTCCCCTGGAAGGACACACAAGGACAGGCAAGAAGGCTTGGGGTGTGAACCAGTGAACAGCCCTCACCCGCCCTAGTCCGCCTGGGCCTCGATTCTACACTTCCCACTTCCGCACTGGGAGAAATAAATTTCTATGGCACCAGCCACCCAGTGTATGATATATTGTTGTACTACCCTGAACAGATTAAGACAATACATATACCTGAAATAATTTAAAATGCATAGTAAGCTGAGGAACTAAATTACAAGGCCTCTGAATTCAAAATGAGAAAGAATAGACAAGTGAGATTTCTGTGATTTAAGAGGTCTTAGCTGAGTGTGGTGGCATATGCCTGTACTCAATCCCAGCACTCTGGGAGGCTGAGGCAGGAGAATCACAAGTTTGAGTCCAGCCTGGGCAATTTGGCAACTTAGTGAGATCTTGTATCACAATAAAAAAGGGCTGAGGATGTAGCCCAGTGAACACCTCCAGGTTCAATCCTCAGTACTGGTATAAGTAAATTAATAATAAAATGAGTTTTCCAATGAATCGAGCAGAGAGATTGTTTTTATTTTTTTATTTTCTCAAAGTACTGAGAAGGTTGGTTTTACAGACAGAAAAGGACTGATGAAGGCATAAACAAAAGCAAAAACCAGATTGGTCATCTTAAAGTTACTTTTCTTATCAGGCCCAGGACAGGTGATAGAATAATAGGAAAACAACTAATTAGTTACTACTAGGTTACTTGTGTGTGTGTCTGGTACTGGGATTGAACTCAGGGCCTTAATACTGAGCTATATATCTCCAGGCCTTTCTTATTTTTTATTTTTACTTATTTTTGGGTACTGGAGATCGAACTCTGGACCTTATGCTTGCAAAGCAGGCGGCGGTACCACTGAGCTAAATCCCCGGCCCCTCTCTTTATTTTGAGGCAGGGTCTTGCTAGTTGTTAAGTTGCCTTGGCTGGGCTTGAACATCCAATCCTGCTGCTTCAGCTTCCAAAGTAGCTGGAATAACAAGTGTGTGCCACCACGCCCTGCTCTAATATTCTTATATTCTTGGTTTTCATTTGTGCTTAACGAAGGTGTGCTAAATGATTTGGTTTCAGCTTGGTGACACTGATCTTTAATGTGAGTGACTTCATTTGAGTTTTTAGAACTGGTCTGTTGGGGCCTAGTGTAGGAGCTTTGTCCAGTGGCCTCCAATGATTTTTATCTAAGTACAGTAATTTATACCTTTGAGAACATTTTGGATCTACATAGATATGTATGGTGCCTTACACCTCTAAGACTTTTTTTTTGGTATCAGGGATCCAACTTGGGACCTTGCGCCTGCAAGGTAGGTGGTGGCATCACTGAGCTAAATCCCCGACCTCTAAGAATTTTATTTATTGATATATCCCTAAAACACTGCCTAATATATAGCAGGCTTTAATAGGAAATGTTGACTAGTCAACTTTCATGCATGCAAGTGAATGCATGCATATACAAACGTATGTGTAGTCTTTTGAAATAGTACCAAGAGCAAGTCATTGTAATAGTTACAAGTCTGAGTTATTTATATAAGGATAACCATTGTTTACAATGTTGGTCATCTTCACAGAAAAACACATACACTTAAAAAAGAAAGGTTCTGAATTACAAAAAGCTATAGCTGCTGGTTATTTTTTAAAATACAGAATATGAAAAACAAAAACAAAAAGTAGAAGCCTAAGCTGAGTGTGTGGTGTGTGTCTGAAGCCCACTGAGGGACCTGGGCAGCGGGACTCTGGAAGCTGCACCCTCCACTGGCTCACCATATTGCTTCAAAACCTGCCAGCTGAAAAAAAATGAAAGTTGAACAAGATTTGCAGGGGGTACTAAAGATTGAATCCAGGGACGTTGCACTGAGCTAATCCTCATCCCTTCTTAAAATTTTTATTTTGAGACAGGATCTCACTAAGTTGCCTGTGCTGGGCATGAATTTGTGATCCTCCTGCCTCAGCCTCCCAGAATGCTGCAATTCCAGGTGTTTGCCACCATGCCCAGCTGAACAAGATATTTGTAAGAATTTTACTCATTTCTTGTCAATCAGCTAAAATGAGTAGAACTTTAGGAAGAGTAAAATTTGGAAAAACAAGATACAATTAGAGCCAGAAATTTAGCTCAGTGGTTCTCCTGCCTACCTCAAAAGCGCAAGGTCCCGAGTTTGATCCCTGGTACCAAAAAAAAAAAAAAAGTTAATATATAGGCTGGGGATTTAGCTTAGCAGCACCACACCTGCCTTGTAAGTGCAAGGTCCTGAGTTTGATCCCCCGTACTGCAATAAAAAAAAAATACAATTAAAAACTGATGTAAATCTTCTGGCCTTTTTCTTCTAAATAGATTTTTGAGCTATAATTTATATTAAAATATTCACTTTAAGCACACAGCTCAATGGGTTTTGAGGAATGTGTGAATCTATCAGAATATCAATTCCTCATCCTAGACAGTTCCCTGTCCTTGGCTTTGTCTCCCCACACCACTCCCTAGCCTCAGGCAATCACCTCTTGCAAGTCTAGAATTCCCTATAAGTGGAGTAACACACCACAGAGTCCTTGTGCCTGGCATCTTTTGTTCAGCACATTTTTTTTTTTGGTACTGGGGCTCGAACTTGGGTCCTTGTGCTTGCAGGGCAGACGGTGGAACCACTGAGCTAAATCCCCAGCCCTGTTCAGCACATTTGTGACAGCCATCCACCTGTTTGGATGCATCAGGGGTTCATTCCCCTTTACTGTTGAATAGCATTCTATGGTAGGAGCATAGCACTTTAGCTCTCCATTCATCCAGTCATGAACTCGTGTGTCATATTATCAATCAGGAGGCAGAAACTGTAATTTGAACAGTTAAATTTAATATAATTGTTAGCTAGTAAACAGTGGTTAATAACAACAATGGATGAAAGGGGACTCTAAGGATCTACAGAGAATGGTTGCAATTATAGTGAATATTTAAATTTTTTAAAATGTAAGGGTCACAGATTTAGCTCAGTGGTTCTGCCACCTGCTTTGCAAGTGCAAGGTCCTGAGTTCGATCCCTGGTACCAAAACAACAACAAAAAAGTATTACAGTAAAAAAGACATATTGTCATTAATCTCCCTGAAAATACTCACCTCAAACATACTTCTCTCATCCTTCTTGCCACCTTCTAATGCAGTTCTGGAGTCCTCTTTCACACCTTTCTTTTCTTTTCTTTTCCTTTCTTTTTTTTCTTTTCCAGTACCAGAGATCAAACTCAGGACTCTGTACTTGCCAGGCAGGCACAGCACTGCTAAGCTACATCCCTGGCCCCATGCATGTCTTTATAATGTATGATCAAAACTACAGTGAGTGTTGCTGCTGAGTGTCATCCAATGGAAAAACATTAGCATGTTTTCACTCACCTCATTCACCAGATCTGGTACTGTGCAACTTCTGGCTCTTCCCCAGAGCAAAATTACCATGAAAGGTAAGCGTTTGGAATTTATTCAGGACACAGGCAGCCTCGGCAGCACAACTAAACACAAAAATGAGGACTTCAAAACTGCTTTAGAAAGCGGCAAGAACAATGAGATAAGTGTGTTTGGAGAGGGGGAAAATCTGAAGGGATTAATGGCAATGTGCCTTTTACTGTAAAAAAAATCTTTAAATTTAAACTTTCACCATATGTTTCAATCACACTACACAGAAGATGATCAAGACAGGGTCTGGAAGGAACCAAGGGCTTTGGAGAGGAGGCCTTGTCCCTTGAAAGAATTCATTTCAGACCTCTTGGAAGGCATGTTGCCACCAAAGGCTACACTGCCTGGCTCCCAGTGGTAAAGGTACTTGCTAAGGACACAGGCTGGGCCCGTGGTTTCCAGGTGATCTAGGTGGCGTGGTGGTCTGTAGCAGCAGCCTCAGTGTGTCAGTCAACTCTGCACTGTCGTGATGAAATACTTGAGATAAATGACTTAAAGAAGGAATGCTATGTCTCAAGATTAGGGACCTGTGGTGAGGCAGATCGAAATGGGAGTGCAGCTCTCACCTCAGGGGAGGGGGTTTGGCAGAGGAGGATGAGCAAGAATGAGGAGGGGCCAAGGTCCCAGCATGCCCAGGGCCTGTCCCCATTGACTGGCCTCCTTTCCTCCCTTCCACTGGGCCCCTCCTCCCAGTGGTTTCATCCCCCTCCCAATAGTTTCATCCCCCTCCCAATAGTACCACATGGCCTTTGGGGAATTTCAGATCCAAACTGTAACACTGAGGGCTGGGGATTTAGCTCAGTGGTTTCGCTGCCTGCTGCACAAGCGCAAGGACCTGAGTTCAAACCCCGGCACCAAAAAACCCAAAAACAACAACAAAAAAACACAAACTGTAACACTGAGAGGGGAAGGCAAGATGTGAGTCTGCCACTGGACTGCTGAGGTGAGTGCTGCCAGACCTGCACTGAGAAAAACAGATGGAGCTGAACCCAGAACCCAGAACCCAGGAAGAAGGGCTTTCCTGATACAGATACTGGTTTTTTGTTGTTTGTTTGTTTTGGACAGGGTCCTGCTAAATTGCCCAGGCTGGCCTTGTACTTGTGATCCTCCTGCCTGAGCTTCCAGAGTGCTGGGATTACAGGAATGTGCCACCATCCCCACCCCAGATATTTTCAAATTAGTGTTTAATCTTGTAATGTGTGACCATTCCTTGGAAAGCTTTAGGAAAGATCTTAGGGATTTTGTCTATTTTGATGAGATTTATACATTATAATGGAAAGGGGGGCCTCTTTTGATTTTTTCATCTTAAAACAATGCAGGCAGGGTTTACAAGCTCAGAAATCAGTTACTATTCAAATGAGCAAAACATAACACGTCTCTTGATTACAGCAAACTGTAAATAAGCTTTCTACTTGGTTTTGTTTGATTAGCCTAGAATCTAATAATCTGTAAGGACCTACCGCCACAAATGGTCATCCTCACTAGTAAAATACTAGTGCATTTAAGTACTCCCTATGTGAGGAGAAGCAATAATCGTGTAATAATAAACGAACATCTGTTCATAAATATGTAACAGATATTAGAGTTTATTTTCCTAGTAGCATCAACAACCTGCTACTACCTAGACTACCCCTCCCCCCTTGAGAAGTACTGGGTGTTGAACTCAGTGGCCTCCCATATGCTGCGCAAGCACTCCACCACTGAACTAAATCCTCATCCCTTTTTAAAAATTTTGAGACAGGGTCTCCCTAAATTACTCAGGCTGGCCTCAATTTACAGTCCTCCTGCCTCTGCTTCTGGAGTGGCTGAGATTACAGGCATGCACACCCTCCCTCAGATATACTCAAATACACCCCAAAGTGAAGGGCAGGTGGGCCCAGGATTTCTATGGATATTGGCGATTTAATGAACCAGAAAGCAGGATTCCTGCCTCGTGGCGTTAACTACAACGCAGCTGGGAGAGACGCGAAGTTGGTATAGTGTGCCGAAGGCAAAGGCTGCCACGGGAGCCAAAGGTCGATTGCTAGTCTGTGCCTCGTCCTGATTTCTTGATTATTCTGACTTCGCAAAAGCGGAGCAAGCAAGCGAGGATCCACGCTACCGTAGGCGGTGGTGTGAGGTGTAAGTGAATCAGAAGGGCCTGTGCACTCCGACAGCTGCGCGCAGTCCACCCCAGCAGGTGTGCCGCATGTGCACAGGGGTATTCCCGACGCCCCCTGGGAAGCGTCGGAGCCAGCAGGGCCTGTGACCCCTGGATCCGCGGCCCTGAGGGGCCCCGGCTGCTTCGCCCCAGCTGGCGAGGGACGGTCATAGGGGTTGTCCTCTGCGAGTCCCAGCGCCCGGGTCAAGACTCCCCGAGAAGGGAAGGGTGCTGTGCAAGGGGCGACTCACTCACCGGGTCCTTAAACGACTAGGGCGCCTGTCCTGGTCGCCTCTCCGCCCGCCCGACTCCGCTGTTGGACGGGGCGGGGGAGGGGGCGGCGGGAGCTAGCGCAGAGCCCCGAGCTCCTCAGAGTCGCGCGCGCCACCGTCTCCGGGCGCGTCCCCGTCGCGACCGCGCGCCCCCGCGCCGCCCTGCGCGCTCAGCGGCCCGGCGGCGACGCCGCGGCCCGGCCTCCCCCGCGGCACGCCCCCTGCGCCTGCCTCCCGCCGAGCTGAGCCGTACGGACCTGCGGCGGCTGCGGCCACGGGCGCGGCGGGGCGGCGCTAGGCCGGGGAGCGGCGGAGCGGAGCGGCGCCCTCAGCCTCGCGGGCCTGCTTCTCAGCGGCGGCGGCAT
Organism: Heterocephalus glaber; assembly: GCF_000247695.1. Next base: position 4,680,391 of record NW_004624778.1, read on the forward strand.
GAGCGCGAGCGGCGCGGCGCCTGGCCCGGGCTCCTCCCCGGCAGCCTGCCGCTTCGCGCACTACTTCGTGCTGTGCGGTGTCGACGCGGACAGCGGGCTGGAGCCTGACGAGCTGGCGGGTAAGGCCGGGCGCGGCGACGCCGGGACATTGTTGTCTCTCCGCGCGGCAGGCGGGTGGCCTGAAAGATCCCGCCGGGTCCCCGGCCCGGGCTCGAGCGGCGGCCGGTGACCCCGGCGGTTCCGGTCCGCGAGGGCGGCATAGCCCCCGGAACCCTGTCTCCTCGGCGGTGTCATGGGGCCGGGGCGCCTTTGGCCGCCCGGGACCCGGCGCGGCGCTTTGTGGACGCTGCCCGGGCGGCCCCTGTGGGAGAAGCGGGGCCTCGACCCCGGGCTCGGTGCGGGAGCGGCCCCGTCCCGCCGGGCCCCGCGGTGGCGCAGTGCGGGCAGAGGTGGAGCGCGGAGGCCGGGAGAGGCGGCTACTGCCTCGGCTCCCACCGTTTCTTTCTCCTCGCCTCCGTCCGTGGGAGCGGAGTTTTGATTTTTTTCCTTTTTTGTTAAATGGTGAGACAAGTGACATGTATCACCTGAACTTTATCTGTGTCAGTGCTAAACACTTAGGTCATAGGCTTTCAGAACATCTTTCTTTGGACATACCTATTGATTGCACCGGTGTAAATTTTTCCCTTTGCCTTTTGGGAGGAGGACTAGGAAGAATGCATTATTAAATAATAATGGTAAATAAACAAAACTGTTAATCCTTAAAATACTGTGGCCGTCATCCCACGTTTTAACGAAGTATTTTTTTCTATTAAGTCAGCCTCACAGCAAAACATTTTTCAACAAAACTCTTTAAGTCTAGCTTTAGTTTAAAAATGTTTGGAAAAGGTGGATAATAGAGTACTAGGTTTTTCCTGTATGTGTAATTATGTAATCATACTGTTTCTTCAGCTGAGATTTCCTGTACATGTTAAGAATGGCTTTGTTAAGGGATTTGAACTAGGAAAAAAAAGGTCTGCAGAATTTGGGGCGATTCTTCTGTGGAGATTGGTGAAAAAATTATCTTCTTTTTCTAGGATCCTTTCTTCCTGAACATCCTTAACATTTGTGGCATCAGGGTCACTTGGAGGACTTCTGTGGGTGTTGACTAGTGACAGAAAAAAGCCTTTCTTATTTCTCTGTTTTCCTGTGAATGCTGAACCATCTTATAATTATGACCTCGGAGTTACTCTTTTTATTTTATTTGCAGTACTGCGGATAGAACCTAAGGCATTCAGCCCTTTTTATATTTTGAGAAAGGGTCTCACTGTTACTAAGTTGCCGGGGCTCGCTTGAATTTGTAATCCTCCTGCTTCAGTCTCCCAGAGTGCTGGGACTACAGGTGTGTGCCACCAAACCCGGGTGACCTGGAACACTAGGCACGGTACAAAGAGCATTAACAAAAGTAAACAGTAAAACATTTGATTTTAGTACACTTTTGAACTTTCTTATTTAAAAAAAAACAGTGGAGGAAAAACATCTGAGGAAGAAATGAGTACAAAGTTTCTAGAACTGACATAAAGAGAACAGGAAGATTTTGATGCATTTTTAAAGACAACTGTATTATTACAGTACTGTGTGAGTGTGATTGTATAGAATTTCTGCTCTTCATAGTATTTGGCATGTTAAGGAAATAATGTATAATGTATGTTAAGGAAATAATGTTACCTGGTAAGATTTCAGTGTTACTTATTCATTTAATAAAAAGTTTTTGGGTGTCATGTTCCAGGCTGGTCTTGAACGCACACTGTAACCCAGGCTGGCCTTGAACTCTTAGAGATCCTTCCACCTCAGTCTTCCAGAGTACTGGGACTAAAAGTGTTCATCACCACACCCAGCTCAACAAATAATCTTGAAAGCTTCTGTATAGTTTGTGTTCTAGGTGTTAGGAACAGCTATGAGCAAAGCATTAAAAGATCCCAGCCATCAGAGAGCTTACATTCTAGTATAAGGAAACAGTGAAAAGATACCATTTGTCAGATGCTGGTGCTGTGCAGAGAAACAAAGCAGGGAAATGGGACCAGGGCAATGGGAGCAGGTTGGTAGAGTATGTAGGGGTTTGACCCCACGACCTCCTGCATCTAGGCCTGTGCCCTCCCACTGAGCTCCATCCCTCCCAGTCCATGATTTTAGATATGATGGTTAGGAAAGGCCTCCCAGAGAAGGTGATGTTTGAACAGAGCCCTCAAGAAGGTAAGGAAGCAAGCCACATGGATTGCCTAGGGCAATGATGGTGAACCTTTTAGAGCTTTCACTGATACAAACAGCCCACTGTTGCACATGTGCCATAGGTTTGCCACCACTGGTCTAGGGCTTCATAGACAGTTTTTAGCCTTTTCTTTGGAGATGGGAAGCTTGTGGAGGGTTTTCTGCAGAATGCTGATGAGATCTGATATGTTTTCTGGAAGGATCTTTGTGGCTGCCACGTTGCGTGAATGATTCAGGGGCCAAGGTTGTAGACTGTTTCACTGTTGGAGGTGAGTGGTGTTGGTGTCTGGTGAAGAGGCAGGAAGGAATCATATTCTAGATAGTACATGTTGAAGGGAGCACCAATAGAACTTGCTGATGAATTTTGTGAATCTGTATCATTCTGTTAATATGGTGTGGTCATTTTTGGAGAACATGATCAAAGATGACTCCAAGATCCTTGGCCAGAACAATTATGAGCTTCTCTACTGAAATAAGACAACTAATAAAGATTCAGGCTGGTGATTTATTCTGTTTTGGATATGTTAAGTTTGAAGTGCCTATTAGACTTCCAAATGGAGATGTCAGCTGGAAAAGACATCTTCCAAGGAGAGGTCTAGACTGTAGACATAAATTTAAAGCCATGAAGTTGGGGGCCGGGGATTTAGCTCAGTGGTGCCACCACCTGCCTCACAAGCACAAGGTCCTGAGTTCAGTCCCTGGTACAAAAAACAAAACAAAACAAAAACCCAAAACCAAAAACAACAAAAAGGTGCAGATCGGAAGGACTGAGTCCAGGAGTAAGAGCACTCCAGTGTGTGTGGGTGGAGGATGAGGGAAGCCCCCAAGGAGGTTAAGGAGTGTGGACAGTGATGTGGAGGAAGATGGGGATATGGCGTCATGTTCTCACCTGAATGTCCTCTTCACTTTCCATATACCTGCATGCGGCAATGTGTTTGTCTGATTTCTGTAGCTATGACAAAACATCCAAGACTGGGTACACCAGAAATCAGTGCAGCTCATTTGTGTAACAGTTTTGGAGACTGAAGGTCAGGAAGGCATCCAAAGGGTGGGAGCACTTGGATAAGAGCACATGCCAAGACAGGAAACCAGAGAGATGGGGGGTGGGTGTGAGGCGAGGTCTCTCATACAGGTACTCCCCCTGTATTAGATCTAACCAACCCAGTCCTGAAGGAACTATCTCAGTCCTCCCCAAGGGCAGCCAGTGACCTCATTATCTCCCGTGAGGCCATACCTCTTAGATTCCACCACCTCTCATGCAGTCACACTGATGCCCAGGCTTCCACTGCATGACCCTGTGGGGGACACACTCAGACTGCAGATAGCTCTGAGTCAGGTGAGTTACTCAGAAGGTTGGTTCTGTTGGCCACATTAATCTGAAAGTTAGTGATGGTGAAATTTCTACTGTGTTTTTTGAAACTGATCTCTTTTTAGCCTACTGTTTATTAGCAATTTGTTACCCTGCCTGTAGGGGTCTTAATTGACTTCTGCTAAATAGTGATTTTTAGCTGAGTGTCATGGTGTAACCCTGCAGTCCCAGCATTGGGGAGGCTGAGGTAGGAGCATCTGCATTTGAGGCCAGCCTAGGCTGCATAGTGAAACCCTATATCAAAAAATCAAACCAAAACAAAACATAATTTTACTACTTTCTCTACAGATTTCTTTTTTCCAGAGTCAGAGTCTTGCTAAGTAGTTCAGGCTGACCTTGAACTCACTGTACCCAAGGGTGGCCTCAAACTCAGCAATTCTCCTGCCTCAGCTTCCCAAGTCCTGCCATTACAGGCATGAGCCACGATGCCCGACCAGACCTTTTCTTGACATACGTGTTTCTGGAATTCTCACTCTGCAGGTGGTGAGACACTGGGCTCAAGTTAAGGATAGATACTGTAAAGTAGTAATTAAATAGACTAATACCTTGTGGTAAAAGTTATCAAGGCTTCGGATTAATTTTTTTAGATACTCTTCCCAGTAACACCTAGCTTTTTTTTTTTTTTTTTTGGTACCAGGGATTGAACTCAGGACCTTGTGCTTGCAAGGCAGGCTCTGGAACCACTGAGCTAAATCCCCAGCCCAATAACACCTAGCTTTAACAACTGTGGAAAAGACTTCTTAAATTTGAAACATGGCTCCCCTTCAGTACTGAGGATTGAACCCAGGGCCTTTGCACTTAGCTATGTCCCCAGGCCTTTTAAAATTTTTATTTTGAGACAGTGTCTTGCTAACATGCTATGTTGTGTAGGACCTCAAACTTTTCTGCCTCAGCCTCTCTGAGTGCTGGGATTACAAGTATGCACCACCATGCTCACTGTAGAGTGTTGTTTTTCCCTCTATCCTAATATACAGTGTTTAGTAAGTAAATGAGGGCATGGGGGGAGTGCAGCTCAATGGTACAGTGCTTGCCTAGCGTGTGGGAGGTCCTAGATTTGATCCCCAGCACTGCAGACAAACAAATGTGAATGGTTGTGTTTATATTGGTGAGTTTTTCTGTTGTTGTTCTTTTTTTTTTTTTTTTTTTTCTTTTCAGTACTGGGGATCGAACTCAGGATCTTGTGCTTATGAGGCAGGCACGGCGCCACTGAGCCATTTCCCTGGCCCCATGAATATGTTTATAAGAGT
>NW_004624778.1:4685350-4704558 GCF_000247695.1 Heterocephalus glaber
TTTATAATGAAACCTCTCTGGCTCTCTGGCTCTCTCTGTCTCTCTGCCTGTCTGTCTCTCTCTCTCTCTCTCTCTCTCTCTCTCTCTCTCTCTCTTTTTTTTTTTTTTTTTGCAGTACTGGGGATCGAACTCAGGATCTTGTGCTTATGAGGCAGGCACGGCGCCACTGAGCCATTTCCCTGGCCCCATGAATATGTTTATAAGAGTAAGATCTAGTTTCTGTGATGTAATAACGTGATTTTAAAAGTTGACTGGAGTTAAAACTCTTTATTGTGAAATTGGCCCAGTGGTGAGGTAGCTAAGCTCCTTGTGATAACCCTGGGGTCAGCCGCATGCCCATGTGGTTAATGCCGGACACATGAGCATGGAGAGCCTGAAAGGCCAGAGGTGGGGAGGGAGAGACAGCAGTAAGAAAAAGGACAGAGATACAAAGAGGCTGGAGGAGTGCAGATTCTTTATGTTGAGTAAGGCAGACTGCTCTGAAATTCCTCAGCTTATCTTTCTGTGTTTGAGCTTGTATTTCCACTCCTGGTCACAACCACTCTTGGAATAATAAAAGTAAATGTCTAGAATACAATGCATTGCTAGTTATAATTTACATGGAGGGCCATTGGGAAGGAAACTTTTCCCTTTTCTCCAGTTTACCCTAGAGTAGAGAGTTCTTATGCATTCAGGTACTTTAGGAAGCATGTACCACATGCCGGGATCCTTAACCTTCTTGTTTATCAATGACCTAAATTTTATTTTTGGTAAAGCCATAACTATTACATTTTGGATTTTTTATCATTATGTATTCACAGTGTGCAAGGTTGTACAATACATAGGCAACAATCACTGTTTAAGAATCTACAATGAGGGCCCATTATTTAGCTCAGTGGCTGCAGTGGTTGCCTTGCAGGCGTAAGGTCCTGACTTCCATCCCGGGTACCAAAACAAACAAACAAGCAAACAAAAGAATCTACAATGAAATAGTAATGGTAGAATAACATGATGCTTTGTTTTCCACACACCTGGGGCGGTGATGAAACACTTTATTGTTAGTTGCCTCATTTAATCCTGACAGTGCCCTCGGGGGATCTGTTTCACAGTCAAGGAAACTAAGGCTAAAGATTTGGAAATCCTTTACTCAGGTTTATATAATAAGTGTGAACTAGATTGAAAGTTTGTCTGACATAATCCTTCCATGCCCATAACAACTACATGTGCTGCTTCCTTTTTTTTCCTTTCAGATAAGGTCATGTTAAAATTGCTCAGATGCCCAGGTGGGGCTTGAACTTGCCATCCTCCTGTCTCAGCCCCGCAGTGTACTAGGATTACAGGTGTGTGCCACTGCTCTGACTGGGTGCGTGTGTTATTGGAGATTGAACCCAGGGGTTTTGCACTGAGTTACATCTACAGCCCTTTGTAAAATTTGTTTAATTTTGTGACAAATTCCTAAATTGCTCAGACTGGGCTCAAACTTGTGTTCCTCTTGCCTCAGCCTTTCAGAGTGTTGAGATTATAGGCATGCACCACTGTGCCTGGACTTTCTTTTTTCTTTTTCTTTTTTTCTTTTTTGTGGTGCTGGCGATCTAATTGTGAGCCTCATTTGTGCTAGAGAAGTATTCTACCTCTGCTCTATGCCCTCAGGCCTCAATGAGTAATTTAAAGAATGTTACTATATAGATATAGGACTTTTACTACTTAAGTAAAAATACCACTGTCAAGTTTCTTTAAATCTCCACTTTTTTCCCCCTGAGTTTTGTCATTTGTCCTAGAATTGTTACTTATCCTTAGGTGATTTTTAAATTTTTCCTTCTTTTTTTTGGTACAGGGGATCAAACTTGGGTCCTTGCGCTTGCACAGCAGGCAGCGAAACCACTGAGCTGAATCCCCAGTTCCCCTTCTTTTTTATTAGTAATGCAGATTAATGGTCTCATTTTGGCAGATTTCTGCATGCACATCACATACTTTGATCATTTTCACTCCTTCATCACCTCCCCATCCCTCCTAGTTGGATAGTTTTCTGTTTCATTGTGTATATTTTGCTCATGTCCACCCCTTCCCTCAAGTTTTTAATTTTTAAAATGAATGTAGGATTGCTTCTGAAGCTGTGGCTAGCAGACAGTGGTACTAGAGCTGCCTACACTGTCAGAAGCTGATTCCAGTCCTGACCTGTCGCTCAGAACCGCTGGCATCATGTTCTTTGTGTGTCAGGGCTTAAATGAGGTGAGTTCCCAGTAGACCGCCCCTGGGCCTGAAATTGTTTTTTTAGTGCTAGGGATTGAATTTAGGGCCTCATGTGTGAAGGTGTCAAAAAACATACTGAAAGTCATAGAATTAGAGGACCAATACATATCACACGAGGACAATTGAGTAATTAGAGTGTCAGCCATAGGAAAGGGGGGAAAATTAGTCTGTTTACTTAGAGAAAAGCACAATTTTTTAATAAGAATTAACTTTCTTTTTGAAATGTTAATAACAAGTCCAGACTTTTAATTATAATCTACATGGGCTTGTAGGGCCCCTGGGCCCCTGTTTGAAATTATCACACTCAATACTAATCTTAAATTATTATCATATAGATGATACTGCCAGTTCTCCACATAACAGTCAGTGAGTTCTTAGAATTTTTTTAAACCTAAAATCTTCTAATCACTTCCTTTATAGTTACATTAACACAGAATTTTACCGTAGTTCATGAAGTTCTTCATTATATGACCTCTGCTTTTCCAGCATTTTCTGACTGGATCACTCTTTATACCTACATTAGTTTTTTGTTTGTCTCTTTGTTTGTTTAGTGTGTATTGCTTATACAGATCAATGAGTTTTAATTTTGGCAGACTCATACATGCATATAACACACTGATCATTTTCACCTCCCCTCCATCCTTCTTGTCCCATCTTGCCCCTAGTTTTCATTTTGGGGGGTTCAGTGCTTATATTTTGAGCATTTATCCCACTTTAACTACCTTACCCACCTTCTCTCTCTCCCTTATTCCCTTCATCTCATCTAGGAGTAGTCTCCCTTCTATTTTCTCTTTTGGACCGTGAATGGAACTCAGGACCTTGTGCCTCAGGACCTTGTGCTTGCAAGGCAGGCAGTGGAACCACTGAGCTAAATCTCTGGCCTTCCCTTCTACTTTCTTGTCATCTTTTTACAGTTATACATCTTAAGAAGAACATGTGTTGTCTTTCTGAGTCTGGTTTATTTTGCTCAACATGATCTCCATATCCATCCCTTTCCTACAAATGACTAAATTCCATTCTTTATGGCTGAATAATACTCCTTTGTGTCTCTGTACCACCTTTTTATCTGTTCATCTGTCTTTGGGCACCCAGCCCGGTTCCATTTCTTGGCTATTGTGAATTGTGCTGTAGTGCCTATATTGGTTTTCTTGTGGGTCCCTGAAATACAGCCAGCTGCTCCTTTCTCATGGCCTGTCTATATTCTGTTCTGACTTTGTAGTCCTCCCTGGACCAGCGTTGTCCTGTAGAAATACACTGTAATGTGAGATACATTTGTAATTCCCCACTTTCTAGTAATTGTATTTTAAAAGGTAAGAAACAGGTGATATTAATTCCAATGATACATTTGATTTGACCCAACACAAAATATTTCAACATATCAACATAAAAAATTATTAATAGATTTCTTAATTCCTTTTTCCATTTCTAGTCTTTACAGTCCAGTGTGTATTTTGCACCTGAAGTATCTCCATTTGGCTAAGGTGCATTTCAGGCGTTAGGGCCACATGTGGCCATGGCTGCCCACTGACCAGTGTACCCAAGGCCACGCAAGCCTGGCTATTTCCTTCTCTGCCCCAGACTGTGCCCTCAGCGAGGCTTTCTCAGACTGGGCTTCCCTGCCCTGTCCCACTCTGTCAGCGTCTGGCTTCTTTCCGTTCAGTGGTTGTTAGTACCTGGCAGGATGTCATCTCTGTACTTGTTCTTTTTAATGTCATCTTCTCCACTGGATCATTGACACCTAAAGAGCAGGACCTTTGTCTCATTTATTATTGTTCACTGGGTGACTGAAAAAATAGGATCTTCACAAAATAAGGTCTCAAATAGATTCAGTGAATGAGATAATTTGATGGGGTCAGAAATATAACTTTTCCTTTTGATATTGACAATAAGGCTAGTATAGTTGATTTATGTGTGAGGGTTGAAAAAAATTTTTTTTTGTACCAGGGATCAAACTCCTGACCTTGCGCTTGTGAGGCAGGCGAAGTGCCACTGAGCTAAATCCCTGGCCCTGTGAGGTTTTTAAACTATAAAATGGAAGCTAGAGTTTCTTTCAAAAGAAGAAGCTTGAGATTGACAGAAAGGCAAGACCAGTGGTTAATTTTCTTTAAGAAGTGCCTATTGGCTTTGTGGGAAGGTATGAAAATTTCTGACTCTGAAATTCATTATCCTATTGCTTTTCTCTTAAATAAGATATGATCAATAAAATTAACCTTTTTTGTGGTACTGAGGGTTGAATGCAGAGCAGTTGCACTGGGCTGTATCCTCAGCCCTTTTTATTTTTTATTTTGAGACAGGGTCTTGCTGAGTTGTCCATGCTGGCCTCAAATTTGCAATCCTCCTGCCTCAGCCTCCCAGAGGGCTGGGATTACAGGCACACCATGCTCTGCTAAATTACCCTTCCCCCTCAACTGGGGCTGGAACTCAGGACCTTGCGTGGTGCCACTGCACTAAATCCTTGGCTTGCTAAATTAACTTCTAAAAATCAGCTCTATCTAAGCAGACATTCATATATCAGCAAGGGTTTGACTATTTTTTTTTTTTGGTATCAGGGATCAAACTCGGGACCTTGGGATTGCAAGGCAGGCAGTGGAACCACTGAGCCCCGGCCCAGCTTTGATTTTTTTTTTTTTTTAAACAAACAACTTGTCTTATTTATTTATGAACTGGTGCCAAGCACATAAATTGTGGGTAGTGTTTATGGAATTTCAGAAAGTGGTTTCATAGAAGAGTGCTTGCAGCTTCCATTGTGGTTTTAAAGGGATATCTTAGGATATGCATTCACAGTTTCATTCTTCATGGGTACCCACATCAGCTTTGGCTGGGCAGGACAGTTCTTGTTGTTACTATAAAGTTTAGTCCTAGCTGGCATCATGTCACACACACCTGTAATCCCAGCACCATGAGAGGCTGAGGTGGGAGGATTAAAAGTTCAAACCCAGCCTAGGTAATTTGTGACTTAGCAAGACTTTGTCTCAAAGTAAAAAATAAAAAGGACTAGGGATGGGTAGCACAGAGCAGAAGCTCTAGGTTCAAGAAGCTTAATCTTTTATATTTTTTCCATATATATATATATTTCATCTGTTTTTTGGTTTGTTGTATTTTATTTTCTCTGTGTTTTGTGCAGAGGTGTGAACCTAGATAGAGCCTTGCACCTGCTCAGCAGGCCTCTGCCACCGGCTACACCCCCAGCCCTGTTTACACTTTGTTGTCTTTTATGCTGTTCTGTTCCCCCTAGGCTGGACTTTCTAAGATGATGTTATCTAATATCCTCTGAGGCAGAGATTCCAGAAATATTTAGGAGGAGATTGTCTTCTTCATTCCTTTTCAAATAAAATGCAAGTATGGCTGGTTTAGTGTGAGGAAATAAGAACTGAGAATTCTAGAGGTGAAAGTGAAAATATTTTATATGCTGCTGAGACAACAGCATAAGGTTAGAAGAGCCCAGAACATTTGCTTCCTTAGACAATGTGCACCTTCCCAAGAATCAGGACACTTACTAACTTTACTTTAAAGAAAGTATTATAACTATTGTTTGCTAACAGGGACTTTATTTGTTTATTTTTTGGTACTGGGTATCGAACTCGGGACCTTGCACTTTTGAGGCAGGCGCAGAAGGGACTTTTTTTTTTTTGTGGGCAGTGCTGGGGATTCAACCCAGGTGTGCTCCACCACTGAGCTACATCTCCAGCCTTATTTTTATATTTATTTAGTTATTTGAGATAGGGTCTAGCTGTGTAGTTCAGGCTGGCCTTCAACTAAGCCCAGGTTGGCCTTGAACTTGTGGTGATCCCCCTACCTCAGCCTCCCTTAGTGCTAGGATTACAGACATGTGCCACTCTGCTAGCTTTTTGTTTGTTTTGAGGCAAGGTTCCACAATTTAGTCCAGGCTAGCTTTGAACTTGCTATAAAGCACAGGCTGGGTTCCAACTCATGATCCTCCCTCAGCTATCCAGAGTGCTAAGATCACAGATTATTGGAGATTGAGTCCATGTCTTTTACAGTGAGCTACATTGCCATCACTTTCTGTTTTTTATTTTGAGATGGGAATCTCGCTAAATTGCTGAGTTGCCCAGGACAGGCTTGAACCTTTGATTCTCATGATTCCACCTCCCAAAATACTGGGATTACAGAATTGATAATACTTTTAAAAAATGACTTTCGATGATAATGTGCTAGTATTGAGTCACAATTAACTCCAGGTTCACCTTATCTATGATGCTATGAAAACAGCTAGCATTGCTAGGGATTTAGCTCAGTGGTTCCGCTGCCAGCCTCGAAAGCACAAGGTCTCGAGTTTGATCTCCGATACAAAAAAAAAAAAAAGAAAATAGCTAGCGTTCATCAGGCATGCACTGTGGCTGGTGACTCACAAACACTGCATTTAATTTTCATAGTAAGTGGAAAGCGTCTTATTTTCCGTAGTTTACAGATGAGGAGGCTGAGCCTCAGTGAGTTGTTGCCTACGGTCACAGAGGCAATAAAGGCCAAAGCCAGGATCCTACCCCAGGTTGTTTGCTCCAGAGTGGCCCTTCCCCTTCATCCCCTGCTGTCCTTCTGAGTCCTCCAGACCAGCTGTCCTCTACTGCGGGGTGGTGACACATCCATGGACCTGCTGTTTATATCTATATTTTTAGGGTCTTTCCTCTAATGATGTCATTTTCACTCAGTTCCAATCCTGTGTGCTTTTGTTTTTTTTGTTTTTGTTTTTGTTTTTTGTTTTTGCTTAAATCTTTTATTGGTACATTTTAGGTATACAATACATTTACATTTATCATTGAGTGCTTGTACCTGTACATGATGTGTCTTGGTTCTTATTTTTTTCCCCATTACCTGTGAGCCCTTCACCCCTCCACCCTTCCCCGTTTACATAGACTTCGTTTCCATTTTTTTTTTCTTTTCTCATAATTTTTTCTTTCCATTCTTTCCTTTCCCCATCTCCTCCCACCACCCCTACCCCTTTGGACCTTTTCCTATTTCAAAGTATCAATTATTAGTTATTAATCCTTTTAATTCTTATTTACACTCCCAGTTTCTCACACTAGAGAAACTTTTTGGTATTTACACACCCTGTGTGCTTTTGGATCGAAGAAAAAGAAGTGGCATTGTGTACAGCCCCATACATAAGGAAAAAACTTAAAAATGTTTGGTGTTACTACTGAGCTAAACCACTTTTACTGGTGAACTGTGAATAGTTTACACATAATCCTAAAGCCTTTTAAGATATTACTTTAAAAGCAGTGTTCTTTCCTTTCCTCTAGACTTTTAAAACATTTTGCTTATTGTTTCAGGATACTCATGAGAATGTGTTTCTCAACACTCACACACTGATCTTAATTATTTCTAATACTTTTCTTAATTATAAAATGTGATGGTTGAAAATTATTAGTGTTCTTCTACACTAATAGTGAGCCCAGTAAGAAAGAAATTAGGGAAAGATACCATTATCAGTAGTACCAAGAAAAATTAAATACTTAAAAATTAGTCTAAGAAAGTGAAAGACCTCTACAATGAAAACTACAGTATTCTGGGCCGGGCATTTAGCTCAGTGGTTCTGCTGCCTGCCTTGCAAGTGGAAGGTCCTGAGTTCAATTCCCAGTACAAAAAACCCCCAAAAAACTACAGTATTCTGAAAAAGGAAATCAAAGAAGACATCAAAAAATGGAAAGATATCACCTGTTCCAGGATATACAGAACCAATATAGTAAAAATGGCTATACTTTCAAAATTTACAGATTAAACACAATCCCAGTCAAATTATCAACAACATTCTTCACAGAACTGGAGAAAACAGTCCTAAAGTTCATATGGAACCAGAAAAGACCAGAATAGTAATCCTGAGTAATAAGAGCAAAGCAAGAGGCATCACAATCCTCAATTTGAAGTTATATTACACAGTTACAGTGATAAAAACAGCATAGTCCTTGCACAAATACAGACAGGATAAAATAGAGGATGCAGAAACAACCTCAAGTACATTCAACTATTTGGTCTTTGACATAGGGGCTAAAAACATACACTGGAGGAAAGACAATCTCTTTTATAAATGGTACTGGGAAAAATGCATGCTGAAGATTGAATCTAGATCCATACCTGTCACCGTGTACTAAACTAAAGTCAAAATGGATCAAAGATCTAAAAGTTAAAACAAACATTTAACCTACTGGAAGATAAAATAGGTAAAAATCTTAAAGTCATAGGCCTACACAAGATTTTCTGAACAGAACCCCAATTGCACAGGAAGTAATACAGAGAATCAACAAATTGGATCATATCAAATTTAAAAGCTTCTGCATAGCAAAGGAAACAACCAACAGAATGAAAAAAAAAAAACCTACGGAATGGGAAATATTTTGCTAGCTATTCCTCAGGCAGAGGACTAATATCAAGAATATATAATGAACTAAAAAAAATTAGACTCTCCCAAATAAAACACCAATCAAACAAATGGGCAAGTTAGAAAAAAAGTGGGCAAGTGAAATGAATAGATACCTTTACAGAAGAAGTGCAGGTGGCCAATAAATACATGCAGAAATGTTTAACATCGCTGGCCACTTGAGAAATGGAAATTAAAACAATACTGAGATTCTGTCTTACCCCAGAAAGAACAGCAGCCATCAAGAAATCAAATAGTAACAAATGGCTGAAGAAGCTGTGGGGAAAAAGGAACCCTTCTGCATTATTGGTGGGAATGTAAACTAGTACAATCACTATGGAAATCAGTATGGAGATTCCTCACAAAACTAAAACTAGAAATTCCATTCTAACTATTCCCTTCTAGATATCGTCCCAAAAGATTTAAAGCCAGGGCCGGGGATTTAGCTCAGCGGCTTTGCCACCTGCTTCGTAAGCGCAAGGACCCAAGTTTGATCCCCAGTACCAAAAAAAAAAAAAAAAAAGATTTAAAGCCATCATATTACAGGGATATGTGTATACTCATGTTTATAACAGCACAACTCATTGTAGCTAAATCTTGGAAGAAGCCTATATGTCCATCCACAGATGAATGGATAAAGAAAATGTGGTATTTTATATACTGTACAGTGATTTACTACTCTGCCATGGGTTCAAACCCTAGTACTATAAAAGAGGAGGAAAAACCCCTGTGGAGTATGGTAAAAAAAAAAAAAAATTAGATGACAATATGGTTACTAGGGGTTGAACTCAGGCCTCACACATGCTAAGCCTGCTGCTGCTGTACAACTGAGCTACCTGCTCAGCCCCTCACATTCTGTTTGCTGCTCTCTCTGTGGAAGCCCTTCCTGTCCTAAGAATGGGGACCAGCATGTTAGTGTAAGGTCAGACCGAGGTACAATGGAGACCACCGAGGCAGGCAAAGTCTAAGCAACATGCAATGAGTTTATTGCCATCTGGGTGCAAATGGGCTAAGTGCGAGAAGGCTGTTGGCACTAAGAGGAGAATGCTCGTGGTTATATGGGGCATTTTAGGTGTGTGTGGGGGGGCACTGCTCAAGAGGGTGGAAAATTTTAGAGTCCCATGGTTGATGGCCCCGGGGCTGGCTGATAAACAGGGCGGTGCTGAGAGCAGTGGGGCAGCTGCTGGCTTCTTGTTATCTCTGTGCTCCTGTGGATGTGGGTAGCAGGTCTGCTTGGGCAGGGGTTGGGGGGTGGGTCTGGCTTGGGGGGCCTGTCAGAATTCTGTGAGAATGAAATACTGACTTTTTAAAGCAAGATTTGTGCAGTAAGAATTTAGAGACTCTTAAAGGTTTAAAGGTTGTGGATGATTCACCTTAAGGACCACAGTGTTTTATTTTCTAGGTTAATTTATTTTCACTTTAAATTTAACCTTAGCCTATAAGGAAATTTAAATGGCTGTGGTAAGAAAATAATAGATTGTTAAAAATGTTTTCTCTCTCCTGTCTCAAGTGTATCTTTTTCTTAATAAACTTTAGTCTGGATTTCAAAATATTCTGGCTTAGCTCCAGGAAAATGAGCCTTTGACATTGTTTTGTGCCATTGTTCACAAGAACAGTGATGAACAATGACTGTGATTCACAGTTTATTAAAACACAGGGATGGTACCACTGAGGCTATTTTGTTTGGTTGTTCTCACTCCTGTCTGGCGCTCTTGTCTGCTTAGTTTTTCATTGGCAGCTGTAGCTACAATATGATTTTAATTAAACACACGAAAGCTGTGTGTGCTAGAATGTAAAATCTTCCTCATACTGAATAGATGGACAGGCCTCTTTTACTGTGAACCCCTTGTAGACCATCTCTTTCCTGGAGGAAGAGGCCAGTGGGGAAGTAGTTAATGGGGGTGTCTGGGTGGAAGTTGGTGGAAAACAGAAACTATGCCTGTATTCCACTGTGCTCTTTTCCAGGAACCCAGAATTTGTGGCTAGAAGATGAGTGGTACAAATGCCCCAGACCCCACAACTGTGGCAGATTTGCTTGTTGGGGAAGTCACGGATCATGGTCCTCTCCTGCACAGATGGAGATCCTACTTACAAGGGTTGAACAAAATTACATTCACTGTTTTCCTAGAATGGAATTGCCTCTAAGCAGGAGTAGAAATATAGCTTTCCTGAATGTGAGCTGAGGGCGGTGAAGTAGACCTACCTCCTTGAATCCTTAGAGGCCAGAAACAGCAACATGGAATATTTCTTGACTTATATGTATCCGGAGTGTTTATTTCTGTGCTTTCTTGAACTCTTCTGAAGAGATCAGGTGGCGGCTTTTATCTCAAAGTCAGTCTCAGAAGGACAAGTGAAGTACTGGTATGTGTGTGACAGAGATTGGTGTTCAGATGGAGGAGAAAGAAGTAACTTTTCAAATTCCTTGCTCTTAAAAATAAATTCTTTGGTAATACAGTGTTCCAGTCTACCTTGAGACTTAAAGGAAAGTATAAATGGTTGCATTATTTTAGATGTTTTTAGATGTCTCTGACATAATGAAATCCTCTTCTTGCAAGTGTGGGAACTATTTTGAACCCTGTGTCCTATCCCCTGACCTTTGCCCTTCAACCTCTGCTTTGTGATGAGATTATGGGCCTTTGAGCTTTTCTCTATTCTGCTCAGGTTTCCTTAGGCAAGAATATAAAGCTTTAAGCTTCCTTAAGAGATATTCTTTTTTTTGGTACCGGGGATCGAACTTGGGACTTTGCGCTTGCAGAGCAGGTGGCAGAACCACTGAGCTAAATCCCCAGCCCCTTAAGAGATAGTCTTAAAATCATTCAGATTTAATTATGGTCATAAGTTTTTTAAATGCTTTTTCTTTAAAAAGTTTTTTCTTCCTTAATACTCTCCTGCCTAAAGTATTTTCTAACAGTAATTTAAATTTTTTTGTGTGTATATGACTAAATGTGGGTTTTTTTTCTTCTTTGAGTTAAAACATTCTTGAAAAATTTCATAAAGGAAAATTGTTATTTAGAGAGAGACTGAAAATTAGAGTGGTTTCCAGGATAAGAGCCCACGAGAGACTCTGCTGTTTGTTCCCCATTTTTGTCTCCTTAGATCTGAGAAGTTAAAAACTGGATTGAAAGTATATCATATATGAGCAGCATATTGAATATTTTCAGAGAGAATCATTGCTTTAACTTGCTTATAATAAGCAAGCTGACACTTTAGACACCTTATCAGGTACATCTGAAATAGAGTAAGCAGAGAAAAGGAGATGAATTCATTTAGTTTGGCTACTTGTTAGCCATGTATGAGTTTTTGGCAAAGAGTAAAATTAGTTAAAAAAAAACCAAAAAACAAAGTTTAGGGATTTCCCATGTATTTTGTTATTGTTTTGCATCTTAGCGTCAGGTTTATCTAAGAAAAACGTTTGCTGTTTCAGACATTTTAATAGGACTTTCTGATACTGGACTTTTTATATTATTATTTATAATAATCTTGATGATATATGCCTGTCATCCCAGCACTCTGGGAGGCTGAAGCAGGAGGATCATGTGTTCAAGCCCAGCCTGGGCATCTTAGTAACTTAGTGAGAGGCCTTATCTCAGAATAAAAAAGGTATGAGAGGGCAACCCACTTTCTGGCCCCCCTTCTGTCTCTTAGAGGGAAGCTATCTTTTTCTCTTTGTTTATTTTTTTGTTGTTGTAACCGGGGATTGAACTCAGGACCTTGTGCTTGTGAGGGAGGCATCGGCACCACTGAGCTAAATCCCAGGCTAAATTGGAATTTGTTTTTTTTTTTGTAGCTGTCTTTTTCTCAATAAAGTTTTCAAAAAAAAAAAAAGGGGGTATGAGGAGTTTAGTGCAGTGGCCCTGGGGTCACTGACATCCCCCAAACCATAGGGGGTTAAAGATTTATAATAATGAAGCTTTAGACTTTGGTTTACTTGCACTTTCTAGCTGTGCTGAGTATTCCACCAGGAGTGAGGATAAAATAATTTACTGGAAATAATAAAAGGCAATAATTGTTCTTTGTTTTAATTATGGTTTTTAAATTATAAAAGTGATATATGCTCAGTTTTAAAACTGAGTGATGCAGGACAGCATTAAGGAGAATAACTACCTGTTATTTCACAAGGGAGTCAGATAATATAAAATAGAAATATAAGTTCTGATTTTTGGTTATAAACTAGAAGACCCTTACTGTGGTTAAGTGAATTGAACAACAACCTGAGAAGCCCAGTAAGATTTTCTTTTTTTTTTTTGGTTTAAAAATCATTGCCACTAATTTAGTATGTGACATCTGTAAGACCTCAATAAATAGTTGATGAGTTTAAGAGAGAAAAATTAAATCCTTAGTGCTTGTAGTACATTTCCTTCTTTAACTAAAATCCTGTACAAGCTCAATATTTAATTGCAGTGGGAAAAAGTAGCTTTGAATCTCAGGAGCTTAACGCTAAAATGATCTATTTTTTTTAATTACAAAAGAGGGAAAACACTACTGACAATGAACTGAGAGAGCTGAGGAAGAAGCTAGTGAGCAGAAGAGGCAACTCAGTGACAAAGTCACAATCTCCATCTTACTGCGAAAGTGATTTCCTTTTTGTCAGAGTGGAAACCGATTTAGATGGTATAGGGAGCCTCTGAGGGAAAGGTTTGTTTCCCTGTGGGCTGGTGGGAGAGAGTATTATTTTAGGGAGGCTGAATGGAGGAGCCCCAGCAGATCTGACCCTTGTCCCTTGCCCCTTCCTGCCGGCTTCTGCCCTTGTGAAAGCTACATAAACATTTCACATTCCTGCCCCACCAGCATTAGAATGCGAAGGCCTGCAGTTTCCCTTTTCACAGAAAAGAACAGGCACAATCTTTTGATTGTCTTGCTGTGAGTCGGCTGTGGGTGCTTTTAAAATTCCCAGACCATGTTGCTGTAAGGAAGTTAAGATTTGTGACCCCATCTGTGGATGACTCTCCTAAGTCATATTTATCATGAGTTTCAAATGTTTAAAACAGAAGGACCTGAAGACACCAAAGAAGGGATATTTGTCATAGTAATTGGAGGAACTTATGCAAGGACAGATAGGTGTCTTTCATATTCCTTTATCCTATCAATTTACTGAAAGTATGATTTTTCTTAGTAATGATACTGTGTTCTAAAATTTTTCTAGAGTAAATAAAACTAAAAAGGAAAAAAATTAAGAAATGTTTTTTAAAAAGAAACCTGGTTAGAGGCCGGGGATTTAGTTCAGTGGCACCGTGCCTGCCTCACAAGCTCAGGGTCCTGAGTTCGATCCCAGGTACAAAACAAAAAACAAAAAACCTTGGTTAGTTTATATTTGGAGAGGTATTATTTGCAAATCTTTCTTTTGTTTTGTTTTTTTCTTGGTTTTTAGGATGAGATGAATTAGGATGTATTTTAGTTGTTCCTAAGTTCTGTAACTAGTGTTGATTCTTTAAAAAACTTTGTCTGTTGGAGTGATTGTGGTCAAAGAGGATCTAGGAAATAGGAATTTGGCTGTTGGGTATAATTGAAATGCATTTTGGGGAGGGGCTGCATATTCCAGTGTAGTTTGAACAGGATTCCAGCTTCATTTCATTTGCATGCTTTAGGCTCTACCTCTGCCTATGTATTGACTTCCTCTTCAGGGTAGTGTCGTCCCTAAAGGAGAATTGACTTTCTCCTCCACCACCCACTCCTGCCATAAAACAAAATGTGGGTTTTTGCTGTGATCAGACCATTTCAGGCCATCCTTCCTCTTAGCCCAGTGTGACAAGCAAAATGGAATTAAACTGATTGATTAGAGATTGGTTTGGAGTGGAAATGCAGCACTGCTGCTTGGTAGTGGCAGGGGAGGGCAGTGGGTGCTGGGAGGCAGTCCCAGGACTCAACGCCCAGTGGGATGCTAGACTACCGAGAAGGGGGCAGGTATTTAGCTCAGTGGCACCTTGCCTGCCTCCCAAGCACAAGGTCCTAAATTCAATCCTTGGTACAAAAAAAAAAAAAAAAAGTAGACTGCAGAGAGGGCAGGGCCTTTCCCTGAAAGATAGAAAAGAACCCCTGGAGGTTGTGTGTATGTGCACGTGGGCAGTAGTTGGATTGGACCCAGGGCCTTTGTGCAGAGCAACACCCCCAGCTTTTAAAATTTTGAGACTGGGTCTCACTAAGTTGCCTAGGTAGGATTTAACTTGAATTTGCAATCCCTGCTTCAGCTTCCCAGATTGCTGGGATCACAGGATTACTCCAAACTGCCTTGAAAGGTTTTGATCCAGGGAAGGATGGTATGCTCAAAGCTGTGTTTTAGGAGTATCTCTCTAGATGAAGGATGTTGGGTGGAATTAAAATGGAAAGGGACTTGAATTGGGGAAAACAATTAGAATGCTGTTCTGTAAGACAAATTAGAGGGGAAGGGTTAGTGACATTGGGAATAAAGAAGATGGGATGGATATAGGAAGTAGGAGAGACATATAAATTGAGTTTATGGTTAACTATATGTTGGGTTGAAGGGGAAATGAGCTCCATCACATGATTTAGGATTTTGGGTCTAGGCAATAGGGGTATGATGGTGTGCATTTGTATGAGCCAAGAACATGGAAGGTAGGCAATTTAATTAGATATCTTGTAGGCAGTTAGATAGGGCCTGGCCTCCAGGAGCCAACTCGAGGAGCCAACTCGAGGACAATCCAAGACACATTCACTGAAAGCCAGCATTGTAAAAAGAAGTGAAACTACTACACACACAATTCCTTTATGGATGAATAGCAGTGATTAATATTCTAAATAGGTATTAATCACTGGGGTGGGGGACCAAGATCCTAACCCACCCCTTCCAGGAAAGATCCCTGACCCACCCCTTAACGAATATCCTTGTATGCTTGCTATGTGACTAGCTTTTCCATTGGATCCCCATTTAATCAATATTACCTAAGCGATTATACTTACTATAGTCTTATTGGTTGATCATAGTTTTGTACCACCTCATGTCTACGTTGTGATTTCCCATTGGACCAATACTACCTAAGCAACTTTACTTATTGTAATCTTACCAGTTGACTATAGTTTTGTCCCACCTTGAACCCACCTCATCTCATGGCTTTGTCCAATAAAACACCTTTGAGAAGCAGGGTGGGTGGACAACCTACTTTCTGGTGTCACCCCCCCCCCCCCCATCTCTCTCAGACAGAAGCTATCTTTCTCTCAATAAATTTTTCTCTTTTTTTTTTCTCAGTAAATTTTTCCTGCTCTTAACCTCTGTTGTTCCTAGAATTCATTCTTTGTTTTTAGAGAATAAAAACTCACATTTCCGATATCTAGCAGGTTTGGGAGTTACATTTGTTCCCCCTATATCAGAAGGAGGTTTCAGATGACAGAGAATGAGGTCAGTTTTGAATTCATGATAGCAGTGGAGCAGCATAACTTTATTTTCCTTTATTGCAGGGAGGATTAAAACCATTTCACCGCATGTATGTGTGTATGTATGTATGTATGCTTGCATCCATGAGATAGGGTCTTAATGTGTATCCCAGGTTGGCTAGAAATTTGAGGTGGTCTTCCTGCCTCACCCTTTTGAGTGCTGGGATTACAGGGGTGCGCCACCACTTTGCCCTACTATCTTTATAGTAGTGTTTAACTACGTTAATGCATGTTTTTGCAAAGCAAGTGGTGGAGCTAGAACTTGAATTCAAGGTTTCAGACCCAGATTTCTATGCTTCTTCCACATTGTTACACTGTATCTATAGACCTAACTCATTCTCTCTTCCTTCTCTTCCCTTCCCCACTTCTCTTTATTTGTTAAGATGTGTGATAGTAGTTGAAATCTATGCTTTTTTCCTTTTCCTTTTTTTTTTTTTGAGATAGGGTCTCACTATTTAGCTCAGGCTGCCCTTGAACTCACTATGCATTCCAGTATGTCCTCAAACTCACTGCAATCCTCTGGGATTACAGGCAAGCATCACTATGCCTGGCTAAATCTGTTTTTAAAGAAGTATAGGGCGGGGGGATTTAGCTCAGTGGTTTCACCGCCTGGTGCGCAAGCGCAAGGACCTGAGTTCAATCCCTGGTACAAAAAAAAACCTACAATAAAGAAGTATAAAAATACTATAATTAAGCAAAATTTTGAAACTGTCGCATGCAACCTGAGAATTACTTTTGAAAAATTATTTTTATTTTTTCTTCATTTTTATTAGTGCATATTGGTTATACAGGTTAATGGGTTTCATTTTTGGCAGATTTATACATGCACGTAATATACTTTAAACATCCTCCCCATCACCCCCCTGACCCCACCCTGGCCCCTAGTTTCACATGTTTTTTGGGGGGGTTAATGTGTAGTGTATTTTGTTTGTTTGTTTGTTTGTTTGGTACCAGGGATAGAACTCGGGTCCTTACGCTTGCAAGGCAGTTGGCAGAAACACTGAGCTAAATCCCCAGCCCCTATAGAGTGTATTTTGATCATACTCGTCTCCCCCTACCCACCCCTCTTCTTCCCTTCTTATCTATGGTAGTCTCCCTTCAACTTTCTTATCCTCTTTCTAAGATTTCACATCTTAGGGAGAACATGTTATGTTTGTCTTTCTGAGCTTGGCTTATTTTATTCAACACAGTGATCTTCAGATCCACCCATTTTCCTGCAAGCGACAGATTTTTATGGTTGCATAATACTCTGTGCATCTCTGTACCACCTTTGCTTTTCCATTTATCTGTTGATGAACATCCAGCCTGGCTCCATGTTTTGGCTGTTGTGTATCATACCACAGTGAGCATGCATGTGCAGGTACCCTATAGCATGCTGTGTAATAATACCTTTGGATAGAGTGTATCAGGAGTTGCTTTTGTAAGGAGCCTCTGTATTGACTTCATAGTGGCTGCACTAATTTCTGTTCCCACTAGCAGTGTGGAAGGGTTCCTTCCCCACTACCCCATCCTCACCATATTTACTGTTTTGTATTCTTGGTGATAGTCATACTGGCTGAGGTGAGATGAAATCTTAATATAGCTTTGATTGAGACTTACTTTTTAAAAAGTTAGGAAAATGTGTTAGGCATTAATTAGTAAATAGTTTATCTTTTTTTCAAAGTTTCAGTTTATAGTTAAAGCATACAGTTGTTTATGTGTCAGGCTGTAAGTGCATTTGGAATGCATCTATGTTCGGTAACCAAAGTCATTGAACCATATGTTCTTTAACATTTTGGAGTTTCTATAGTGTATGCTTGTCTTTTTACCAGTTTGAAAGCTTGCACTGGGTTCTAACCATTCCCCCCTAGAATGTTCTGGAACTATTTTGGAAGACTGTATACTGGTTAACTGCATGGAAAAATCTGGCCAACTCTGGCGACACATATCTGTAATCCAGTCACTCCAGAGGCTGAAGCAGGAGGATCGCTGAGGCAGGAGGCTCGCCCAGCCTGGGCTACATAGTGAGTTCAAAGCCAGCCTGAACTATATAGTCAGACCCTGTCTCAAAAAAAAGAATCTGATGTTTAAATACCTGCTATTGGTTGGTGATGCAAGTTCCTACTGTGGAACTTAGTAGGATGTAATTGTTTAATAAACATTGGCCACCTTCTCATCCTCACCATAATTGATTGAATTAACCTCCAGAACTTTGATGGGATTTAAGGTGTTCCTGGAACTGTTCTTTAGTCATTCACAAACAGTCCTTGGGAATGTGATCTTTTTGTTTATAGCTAATTTATTTATTATTTTAAAGTAGATAATATGTTCATGTTTTATCATTCTCAGAAGACATAAAAAATTATGTTAGGAAATACACTTCAAAAAAGAATATGCATGTGATCTCTCTCCTTAGCCATTTAATTCTTTCCTTCAGACAGGTGTAGTTATCACATTCTTGTTTATGCTTCAGAGACATTTCTATGTGTTATGACATTTCCTAGAGTGTACTTCTAATTTTGACCTTTGATGTAGTTCTTTTACCAATGTGACTGCTTTTTAAAAATCTCACTTGATTTAGTAACAATGATGAAGATAGTGCTGAAATTATATTTTTTTATTGTTTATAGCCAACCAAGTACCTTTCCTAGCTTTCAGTTGGCAGTCCAAGTCAGAGATGTTAAACAGGTTGCCTGAGTTTGCGTTGCTAGTGGCAGTGTAGAATAGAATGTGGGTTCTTCTGGGTCCAAATGAGGCCCTTTTCCCTAAGGCATAGTCTTCATGGACTCACCATTCTTATGTGTAGGAGAGCCCAAGAGGCATTGTGCTTTACCGAGATAGGGTCTGCTGTGTTGCTCAGGCTGACCTTGAACTCACTATGAGCCCAAGCTGGCCTCATGACCTCCTCCCTCAGGCTCTTGAGTGCTGGCTCTTTAATCTGATGAAAAGGGCATTTATACTTCAAAGGAACAATAATATATGTATTTTTAAAAATTTTTTATTTTATTGTTACATTTTAGGTATACAATATAATGACATTCATCACTGGAAATTTGCACCTTTACAAAATCTCTCTTGGTTCTTATTTTTTTCCCCCTTTCCCTGCCCTCCTCTCAACCCCTCCATCCCTCCCTATTTACAAAGACTTTGTTGAACCATCCCTGCATCCCTGGGATGAATCCCACTTGGTCAGGGTGTATGATCTTCTTGATGATCTTCTGCATTCTCTTTGCCAGTATCT
>NW_004624778.1:4723683-4756625 GCF_000247695.1 Heterocephalus glaber
TGTGTGTCCTGTTTATCTCACTTAAAAGTATTGCCTCAATGTGCATCCATTTAGCTATAAATGTCTCTAGTTTCTCATTCTTTTTTTTTTTTTGACTGTCAATCTGTCACCGTTTATTATTTCAGCACTATAACTGAGGCAGAGCCTGAATTTCTGCCTCTTCTTCCCTTTGTATTTGTTTGAGGAGTACTGCACTCCTATAAAAGGTTTTAAAATATAAATATACAAGAAAACACAATCCCAAGTGCTGTAAACGTAACTGAGAACCAGTTTCTTTACTAAAAGCATCCATTTTATAAAATACAGTTTTATTTAACTTGAGATTTAAAGATGACCATCTGTTCTGAATATCTCAAACAGGGCTTCATAGCCAGAGGTCTGGTGATAATGGCTGGCCCTCATCGGGGGTGGAAGTTTCTCATTCTTTATGGCTGAGTAGTACTACATTTTATTAAAAAAAACCACATCTTTTTTATCCAGTCTCCAATTGATGGGCATTTGGGCTGTTTCCAAGCTTTAGCTATTACAAACTGTGCAGCTATAAACATGGGTGCGCATATATCAGTGCGGTATGATTCTTTTAATTCTTTTGGGCAGAGGAATAACTGGGTCAAATGGGACCACTAATCCTAGTGTTTTGAGGTATCTCCATATTGGTTTCCACAGTGGTTGCACCAGTCTGCACTCCCACCAACAATGGAGAAGGGTTCCTTTTTCCCCACAACCCCGCCAGTATTTGTTGTTGGTTGATTTCTTGATACCAGCCATTCTTTCCAGCGTGAGGTGGAATGTCAGTGTTATCTCAGACTTGAACTTGTGATCTTCTGCCTTAGCCTCCCAAAGTGCTAGGATTATAGATGTATGGTACCATCCCTAGCTAGTAATTATTTTTAATAAATCAGTCATCAGTCCCTATTTATTGAATAGTCATTCCATTTCTCATGGTTTTGTTTTGTTTTGGTTTGGTTTTGGGTTTGGTACCGGGGATTGAACTCAGGACCTTATGCTTTCGAGGCAAGTGGCAGAACCACTGAGCTAAATCCCCGGCCCCTGTTTTTGTGTTTTAGACATGGTCTTGCTATGTAGCCCAGGCTGTCATTGAACTTGTGGTGATTCTCCTGTCTCAGCCCCCTGAGTGCTGGGATTATAGTTGTGCACCACAATGCCCTGCTTGTAATATTCTTTTTTGTTTGTTTGTTTGTTTGTTTGTTTGAGACAGAGTCTCACTATGTAGTTCTGGCTGCCCATGAACTCACTAGTCCAGGCTCTTCTCCAACTCATGGTGATCCTCCCGCCTCAGCCTCCCAAGGTAATGTTCTTTTTTTTTTTTTTTTTAATGCTTTTTGTCATACATTCAAGTGTCTTTTTGTGGGGACCCCTCCCTCGCCTTTCCATTAATTTTTTTGTTCCTGGGCTGGTACCATACCGGTCTTCTTTTAATTATCATAATTTTACAACACAGTTTCCTCCCCCTCCGCTTTTCTCTTCTTCTTCCTCCTCTGTCCTCCCACCTCCTCTTCAAAGTGCTAGAGATTGTACATACTAGGCCAGAGTTTTACCACTGAGCTGCATCCCCAGCCTCAACCCTGTAACACAGTTTCTGATGGGATTCGTTTCTTACCAGTTCCTTACCTTTAAAAAAAGTTGTTACTAGCACAGTGTTTGATCTTAAATTTCCCTAACAGCCTGGTGATTTTTTTCTAGAAAAATTTTTTTTTTTTTGCTACTGGGAATCGAACTTGGGTCCTCGTGCTTGCGCAGCAGGCGGTGAAACCACTGAGCTAAATCCCCGGCCCAAGAAAAAATTTTATTAGCCACCTACCTTATAATAAACTTTGAAAAGTTATCTATGCCAACAGGCAGGGACTATATCGCAAGCACAAGGTCCTGAGTTCGATCCCTGGTGCCAAAAAAAAAAAGAAAAAAAAAGAGGGTCAGGAATTAGTAGTAGGTATTGTGAAAGAAGCAATCATCCTATTCCTAACTTCTTCCATAGCAAAATGTGTGGAAATTATATGTAGCAGGCAAACATCTTTTTTTTTCTGATACTGAGAATCAAACTCAGGACCTTGCATTTGCCAGGCATGTGTGGTGCCACTGAGCTACATCCCCAGCCCAAGCATCCTAACATCTTTATGAACCATTATTTGTATTAAATCATAGAAATGTTATGCTAAAATACTAAAAGACCTTTCTTGGCCCATTTTTAAAAAATAATATGATTTAGAAAGGTGATTGTATCCTTCATCTAGAATAAATCTAGATCTCATATCAGAATAATAGCACAAATATGAGCATTCATAATTTAACAATATTTAATACTTACTGCAAACTTATGTACGTATCATTTACTTCACTTGGCCATATATATGATACCCAGTGACTGGAAGCTGTAAGTCTCAGAACCTTAGGAAAGAACTTTGAGGATGTTGTAGCCCAAGTGTTATGAATTAAACCTAAGCAAACTGATGCCAAAAGAAATGGTGTCTTGTTCCCCAGTACCAAAAAAAAAAAAAAAAAGAAATAGTGTCCTGTTAAAATCAGAGTTCAATTGGTAACAGCAAAACCAGAACTTGACCCCAGAGCTTATAGTCCTCTGATAATCTTTTCTCTCATAATATGAAAAAATATTTAGAGCCAGGCAGTGGTGGCACAAACCTGTAATCCCAGCAGTCTGGAAGACTGAGGTAGGATAATCATGAGTTTGAGCCTAACTGGACAACTTAGTGACTCAGCAAGAGCATGTCATAAAATAAAAAATAATAAAAGGACTGAGGATATAGCTCAAGGTGAAAGCCTTGGCTTCATTCTGCAGTACCACACACACAGATACTCAGTAAAATGATTCTCAGCATGTCTAAGAAGGAATGTGTCTCTTAGTTCAGACCAGATCCTCTTCAGTGTTCTTTTTTCATGAAGTTAGTATCATAGTCTAACTAGTTGCCAAGGCAGAAACCTAAAAGTCATCTGGAATGCTTTATTTTTCCCCATTTCCCATATCTAATTTTATCAAGTCCCACCCGTTTGATCTCCTAGATAGAGCTCGAGTCCATTCATTTCTCTCCATCCTCCTCCCACCTCCATACTTCAGTATTGCATAACCCAGTAATTTTCTCCCAGATCCACTCTGGCTGATCGCGTCTGTTCTTCACACTGTAGATAAAATCATTTTTCAAAATGGGAACTTTTCCCCCTGTCTGCCTGGTTTCTTCTGTACCACTTGGGACTACTCAATGATTTCCCATTGCTGCTAGGTTGAACTCTCTTTTGCCTGCAGGCCCTGCCCACTCCTCCTGTGCAGAGCCCTCTTCTTGCTAGACACAGGCTCTGCCCTGCTCTTCTCTCCCTTCAGCCTTTGCCCAGTAAGTGCTTAGTTATTCTTCAGATCTGTTTTTCTGTTTGTTTTGTTTTGTTTTTAAACAGTCTCTCCATGTAGTTCAGGCTGGGCTTGAACTCCCAGTGATCCTCTGGCCTCAATCTCTACTGTGCCCACCATGCCCAGCATTGGTCAGATCTTGTTTCAAGCGTCTCTGACATGGGGAAGTCTTTTCTGACACCCCAGAGATTGAACTGTTCATTTTTGATTAATGTATGTCTTTTCTCCAAACTGGAAACTTTGTAAGAGCAAGCTGAGGATTATATTTAGTAATATAAAATACTGGTTTTTTATATTCTTTTTTTTTGGTACCAGCTATCAAACCTCAGGTCCTTCCGCTTGCGAGGCAGGCAGCAGAACCACTGAGCTAAATCCCCGTCCCCTTTATATTCTATTTTATTTCCAGTATGCAGCACAGTGAATGACTCCATAAATACCACTTGAGTAAGTGAAATAATTCTTTATCAGGTCTGGATGAAGACCTTCATGTCCCTGAATGAATGATCTAGAAGTGTCTTTCTATTCTGATTTATTTTTAGGCCAGTTCCTATTTGGCTATTGTGGTGAGTAGAATAAAGATATGAGTGCGCTTTCTATTGGAGAGTTGTAAAGTCCAGCTAGTATTTGGGTAAGTTTAGATGAGATTGGGCATGTTCAGAGTGGTATGGCCATAGACAGTATTTGAATAAGTTTAGAACTGAGTAAGATTCTTAAAATCATCTTGGAAAGAGTATCCTTCTAGTTGACTAGAGTCATAAGAGATTTTGGTCCAGACTCTGATAGCTCCTGCCAGGAATGAGGACTTCTAAGGCTCCTGGAGAAGTCACACTTCTGAATCAAACTGCAGAGTAATAGGGATAATTAGGTTATGATACTACTAATTCTCATCAGTCCGTTTATCCTAGAAAAAAAATCAGTTTGCCATAATCCTTAAGTACTAAAAATAAAAACAAATACATACACACTGATTAAATGAGCTATATAAATAAATGATAAGAAGTTATTACAAATATAAATGTTTGGAATATTGGTTTTTTTAATTTGTTTTGGTACTGGGATCGAACTCAGGTCCTTGTGCTTATGCAGCAGGTGGTGAAACCACTGAGCTAAATCCCCGGCCCCCAAATGTTTGGTATATTGTTGTAGAGCTGAAGGGGATGCGAGTCAACTTTTATGTCTAATGTTAAATATATTAGGAACTTTTTATCTCAGGAAAACATGAATTTTGTTGAATGTGCATAAATTGCACCAAGTTGAAAATAATTATTTAGCTCTCCTTCTCTTTTGTGTTTCACACTTCCTCAGTTGTAACCATTCCTGGTATAATTTAAAAGCCTCTTTCACATCCTTGGATTAAAATAGGAGGTGAGTCTTGGCTGATTGCTAGAAACAGGAAGATTTCACTAATCACCTCACTGTAGTGATTTAAAATTGAGGTCCTAATCTTTGGTTGCTTTAAGATTTAAAGCTTTCCAAAGAAAATATACTTATTAAGGAAATTATTTGGAACTTGTTCTCATTAGAGAATTGTCATCATGTCAACATGGTATGAACTTGACAAATTTTTCTTCAGTGTGATTACTTTTAAAGGGTGTGAAAGTGTGTATTTTAAAGATTCATTATTTTTTAAATTCTGACACATTCAGTTTGTAGTTTATTTTTATTTTCAGGTCTTTTGGCAATAATAATTCAAACCTGAGAGTTTTAAACTATTTTGGAATAATAGATCTCATTAAGAATATAATAAAGTTTTGAATGTTCTAGAAAAATCCATGTTCAAGATATACTGTATAATTTCAAGCTTTTCACAAATATCTTGAAATATATCCATGTACAATTTTTTAAATGTTGCTTATCTTTGGATTTATTAATAGTTAATATGCCTCATTATATTCAGTTTCATTAAAATTGAGGTACAGTGCTATAATTTAACTTGGACAGTGAAGTTTCTAGGTTGTCAATTCGGAAGCACTAACAAAATAGAGAAGGAGAAGGATGGCAGTTGTCTAAATGGATGTCTTTTGAAGGATGCAGAATTCTAGGCAATGGCTAGATATAGGTGTATCAGGTTTTTTTCATTCTGACTTCTAAAAATACAGGAGATTCTTGGGCCAGGGATTTAGCTCAGTGGCCCCGTGCCTTCCTGGCAAGTGCAAGGTCCTGAGTTCAATTCCTGGTATCAAAAAAAAAGGAAATTCTTAATAAAAATTGACATGATTTTGTGTTGGACATTTTTCAAAATTTTGTTTTATTTTTGTACTGGAGATTGAACTTAGGACCTTGCACATGTTAGACAAGTGCTCTACCATTGAACCCTATCCCCAGTCCTTTTATTTTTTTATTTTGACACAAAGTCTCACTGAGTTGCCCATGCAGGGCTCAAATTTGTGATCCTCCTGCATCATCCTCCCAAATACAGGCATGTTCCAGTGTGCCTAGCATAAAAGAGTATTTTCTTCAGTGGTGGTTGTTGACATCTTTTTGTGAGACTGGGAATGTTTTTGTTGTTGTTGTTGTTGTTGTTTTGTTGGCAGCGTTGCCGGATTGAACTCAGGGTCTCTGCCACCACGCCCAGCTTGGTAGTGCTGTCATGGAATGCTTAAGTCCCCCATCTCAGAGATTCTTAATCTGCCATTTGACTAGATGCATATATTTTAAAATTAAGGAGAACCAAAAGGTCTTGTAAGACATTTCTGTAGTCTAGGCTTCTTTCAGTGGATGTAGTTTCCTTAAAGAAATGCTAGGTCCTGCTCTCTGTTGCCTTTACTACCTTGTGTGCACCATGTTGTTTCTCCTCTGTGATGCTTGTTTGCCATCTCAGCCTTGGAGCCAGCTGATTATGGACCTGAAACCTCTATGCACTGTAAGCCAAATAAAAGCCTTCCCCTCCAACTTTGGGTGTCAGGTATTTTACACCCAAGAGAAAAGTAACTAACAAAGGAATTTGGTACCAGAGAAGTGGGGGGTCATTGCTGTGACATTACCCACCCATGTGGTTCAAAAGCCTTTGGCTTGTGGGAAGGGGAGGAGTTAGGAAAGGTTCTGAGAGGCTGGCTACAGAAGCAGCCCTGGAATGCCTTAGGCTGTACTATATGGGAGATTCTGGTCAGAGCTCAGAATACCAGAAGGCTGATAAAGACCAGGCTTAGATTTCTGCTGGAAAGGACTGCATTGGCTGCTAGACTCCAGAAGATGTGTTACAGCTTGACAGAAAGTTTGTCGAAATTTTGCTTGTGTTCAGAGATTTTGCTGAAAGATTCGGAGATGCTAGCTGTAGAAGTAGAGCTAGAACACCTTAGGCTGTTCCGTATGGGAGATTCTGGTTAGAGTTCAGAAGACTGGAAAGCTTGTAAAGACCAGGCTAGGGATATTTCTCATTCTTTTTTTTTTTTTTTTTTTGGTACCGGGAATTGAACTCGGGTCCTTGTGCTTGTGCAGCAGGTGGCGAAACCAATGAACTAAATCCTCGACCCCTAGGGATATTTCTGCTAGGAAAAAGGACTGCATTGGCTGTTGGACTTCAGATGATGTAGTGTGGCAGAAAGTTTGTCTGCATTTTATTCATCTCTAGAGACTTTGCCTGAGACTGAGATTAGGGTTGGTGAACTAATTAATCTTGCAGAGGAAATTTCAAGGCAGTTGAATACTGAGGCGGTAGCATGGCTACTGTTGGGAGTTTTTA
Organism: Heterocephalus glaber; assembly: GCF_000247695.1. The sequence continues at coordinate 4,730,742 of NW_004624778.1, forward strand.
GTCAGATCTATGATGAGAATCAAGAGCACATAGCCCAGCAGAATGATTTAAAACATTATGAGTTTGGCCACAAAGGAAGCTCCAGTAAAGCTGTGGACTGCACAGGTAGAGTGAGGAAGATCTTGAATCCTGAGAAGGAAGAGGAGAATAGAAAAGATGGCCCAACGGCATCACAGGAAGTAGCAGGACTCCACCCTTTGCAGTCTCAGAGTTGTAAAGGTGAAAGATTTTGCTTTGAGAAGAAAGCCCAGACCACCATGTTCCAGAATGGCTGTGGTCTAGGGAAGTTGTTCCAAAATGGAGGCCTAGAGAATTTGTTCCTCAGGATTGGGTTCAAAGTGTTGAGCGATCCAGCACTGGACCCCTATAGCAAAGAGGGAGAGGGAAGCCTGGCTACAGCTGGCAGCAGACCTTGTCATCATCCACATGGCACTGGTTTTAGGTGCATACAGAATGCAAGAGTTGTGGGGTCAGGAAGGCTTCCACCCAGATTTCAGAAGAAGGCCTGGAAGGCCGGGCAGTGTGTGAAGCTGAGTGTGCAAAGCCAAAGGTGCAGTGGAGACCCCAGAAGTTTGGAGAAGCCAGGTCCATGGATCATCTAAGGAAAACTGCCAGGGGGAAGCAGAGCTGGCCCAAGAAGGAAGCCATGGGAGCTACAACCACCAGAAGTCCCATAGGGGCAAAGCCACCCATGACCCTTGAAGTTCACAACTTGCCACAGATTGCCTGGGATGGTAGAAGTAGAACTGTGGAATGTAATGTTTGGCCTGCTGGATTTTGGATTTACTTTGGTCCCATTCCTTTGTATCCTCCTGTTTGTATTTTTTGGAATGGTAATGTCTATCTTGTGCCATTGAATGTTGGAAGTGTTTGACTTTCTTTTCATTTGTAAAAGGCCTTGAAGCTAAGAGTTTGCCTTAAATCTCAGAGGAGACTTTGGACTTGGATTTTTCAGCAGTGTTGAAACTATTAGGAGTTGGACTCCTAATCTCTTAGAGTTGGACTAAATGCTTTTTTTGCATAAAGGGATGTGCATGAGTCTTGGGGGGGGGTGTTATGGTTTGTGTTTAGCTGTCCCCCCAAAGCCTCGTGCAGATGAGGTAGGACTTTCTTTTCAGAGATAGTTGAATCTGGAATGTGTGATGCTGGGATTAAGGGCATATGATTAAACCATTACATGTGAGTGATTAGTTTGGCACTGTTATTATGGTATGCTTACACTGGTCATTTTCAAAGGACTAAATATCCTGTAAAAAACTATAATAACAAGGTTTTATTTTTTCTGGTATACTAAATATATTTATACTTTCTGACTGTACAGGTTTTCAAATATTTATGATAATAACCTCTTTTTGATTCAGGTATTTGCCTTTTTCATACACTCCAGCTATTTATGACAACAGATACATATATGGGCTGAGATATTTTCTTTAGATGGTATCCTATCAAAAGATAATTTAGATAAAAACTTTTGGTGTTTTTAAAAAATGAGTATGTTTAACAATGGCTATTTTGGGCCAGGGATTTAGCTCAGTGGTTCCAGCGCCTGCCTCATAAGCGCAAGGTCCTGAGTTGGATCCCCTGTACCAAAAAAAAAGGAAACCGAATTTATTCATTAAAAAAAAGAATAAAAATTAAGAAAAAAATCAAACAATGACCATTTTTTATCAATATGGACATTTAAATGTGTTACAAAGGTAAAGTCATCATAATTGTCATGTTAAAATATTATTTGTTGGGCTGGGGATTTAGCTCAGTGGTTCCACCGCCTGCCTCACAAGTGCAAGGTCCCGAGTTTGATCCCCAGTACCAAAAAATATATATATTATTTGTGGCTCTTTTTCTGTTAATATTCTACAGGAATTCAACTACTGAAACAACCATGACTGATAACAATAACAGTTCTCTATATTTGAAATTCCAAAATGCTTGTTGTTCGGGTAAAATTATAACAGTTAAGTTCATTACTCTTGTTACAGTGCTAATGCTATTGACCTTCTCTTCTGGGTGTTCAACAACTAAAGTTTGGAGACCAAAACTAAAAAGGTAACTAGGCTATGAGGACAGCCAATATTTTGGCCCTGGCTTCTCAAGGTCAACAAAGATCTGGGACATGAGGGAACCTTCTCTACAGGGTCCTACATCTTTGGTAAGTCACTCAACCTCCTGAACAGGGAGATTGCTGGACACCAGAGGACAATGTACCATGTGCCAAAGGAGGGTCACCAAAAAAAAATTCTCCCACGCTTTCACTGAAAGCAACTTGGTCAAGTAAGGCCATGACCCATCCTGATGGCTGACACTGACAGAGAAGCAGAGAGGCTCTATGCATGGTTCCAAAGTAATGGCCTGGGGAGACTTAACTGACCTTGATAGATAGCAAGAGGTTCACACTGATTGACAAGGTCTCACTTTAACTTGGTCTTAAACACCCGGCAGAAAAAATAACCAAAAGAGGTATAAAATAATGTCATAATAATAAAGCTAGACTTCCAAAAAATTAAGACATAGCCCATCCATAAAAATCTTTTGGTTCACTCGTAACACAGCCATTTCAAAAAAAGAAAACTTTGGGGACTAAATAGAAGGGGAAAATCATTAATTAGTTACAAGTGTGTATAGATTCTTTTCAGAGAAATTAAAATAAGTTCTTTACAGGTATCCAATCCTAGAAACCACTGGTCTCCAGATCTCTCCTTTTAGATAAGTGTTTTTCTGATTCTGTAATAACTAATTAAGTATCATGTAGTGATCAAAAAAAAACCCCATAAAGTAAGAGTATTGGGGAAAAAATCACCTGCTTGTCAGCCACAGTCAGGATAAGTTCTATACCAAGCAGCTACAAGATTTATTCCTTTTAAAATAATGTACATCCTTGTTCTCTGTTTATGATGCCTCTTCTCATTGTGCTCATATTTCCTGGATACCTACCTGTGTCTAAAAAGATCAAGCCTTTTATGTTGCACTTGATCTCCTTAAGTTGGCCAGTGTCCTTGTTGAGGTTATCAGTTCTCTTTATTTTTAAATATATCTAGGAGGCCTCCAAAAACTGAGAGATACAGGAATAAAACTGTCCTTTACACAACTATTCCATGGCTTTGCTCGAACCGTCAACCTAAAATGTGTGTTTTCATGGCCTTGAATTTAAAGGACAAGTGAGGTTCATAGTAACACTACACTCATTGGTATGTTGGCCTCCAAAAGACATTTGCTCAGTTACGTACACCTTTTATATTCCCAAAAAAGATTATAAAGATTATATAAATTGTCTTTATCACTTTTCCACTCATTCTTTCAGAGCAAGGACATGACCATGGGCCCTTGTTGCTAGGAGGAGAGCAAGTATTAGGTTACTCTTTTGGTGGGAGTAGGGGCACATTGGAAAGAAGGTAGCTATTATATACAGCAGCCACCCTAAATTGGAGGGAAATCTGTCAGGGACTGCCCTAATCCCACAAGTCTGAATAAGATAAAAGGGGCAGAAAGATACTGTTAAACTCTCTCCTGTTACCTTTGCTATCTTGTGTGCACCATGCTGTTTCTCCTTTGTCATGCTTGTTTGCCATCCCAGCCTTGGAGCCAGCTGATTATGAACTGAAACCTCTGTGAATTGTAAGTCAAATAAACCCTTTCCCTTTTGCAAGAAGAAGAAGAAGATGAAGAAGGAGGAGGGAGAGCGGCGGGCGGGCAGGCAGGCTAGGTCCTTGTAATTTTAGGGTGACTAGAATTTTTAAATTTTCTCATTTTCTGCTCTGGTGTAAGATATCTTGTGATTTTATAGATTGTTGTCACCATCTTCCCCCTTGGTTATCTCACCCCACATTGTGATCTAATATTAGCAACTAACTGATGAGTCCTCAATTTATATCTCTAGCCCAGATCTTTCTCCTGAAATCCAGACTTAAGTATCTAACTATCTTCTTAACATCTTTTTGAATTAGCATCTCAAAGTTGTTATGTCCAAAATTGGATTTATATTATTTCCTCTAAAAAGTAGCCTTCCCCTTCTCAGTTGATGGTGAACCCATCTAATCAGAAGCCAAGGAGCCATTCTTTATTCCTTTCTTTCTTTTTTCTTTCTTTTTTTTTTGGTACCAGGGATCGAACTCAGGTCCTTGCGCTTGCAAGGCAGGCGACAAAACCACTGAGCTAAATCTCCGGCCCTGAAATGCAGGTTTTTTGTTTTTTTGGTACCGGGGATCGAACTCAGGTCCTTGCACTTGCACAGCAGGCAACGAAACCACTGAGCTAAATCCCCGGTTCCTTTCTTTCTCTTATTGGACATGTTTAGTCACAGTAATTATAGCTTCAGTCTTCAAAATATATCCAGAATCCAGCTGCATCTCAGTATCTTCATTGCAGCCACATTGGTCATAACTACTATTGTCTTCCCTGGATTACACAATACTATGAGGCCATCATTCCTGGAACCTGAACGTTTATAGTGGGCACAAAATACTTTGTTGAGTGAATAAAGATGAAAGTATTTTAGCCGGCTGGTCCAGCACCCTAAGATGCTGAAGCTGGAGGATCACAAGTTCAAGTCCAGTCTGGGCAACTTAGTGACTTAGCAAGACCCTGTGTCAAAATAAAAAATGGCTGGTATTGTAGCTCAGTGGGAAGGCTCTGATCCTATCCCCAGTACTAACTAACAAATAAACAAAGAAAAACTAAAGAAAACTTTTTTTTTTTTTGGTACAGGGGATAGAACTCAGGACCTTGTGCTTGCAAGGCAGGCAGTGGAACCACTGAGCTAAACCCCCAGCCCAGAAAACTATTTCTTAACAGATGTATCTACTTCACACTAGAGCTGGTTTAAAAAATACAACTTTGTTTTAAAGTAACTTCAGATTTGCAAAAGAATTCCAGAAACAGTTCAGAATATACCCTCCACACAGTTTCTGCAGATACTAGCATTTCTTATAACTGTGGGACCTTTATCAAAACCAAAAAATTAATATTTGAATTATAAACTGTATATTTTATTTGGATTTCACTGTTTTTCCCATTTATATCTTTTTTCCTTTGACCATTTTAGGAAACCATATCATATTGTTTGTTTGTTTGTTTGTTTATTGATTGATTTGGTTGCAGTGCCAGAGATTGAACCCAGGGCTTTACACATGCTGGGCAAGTGCTCTACCATTCAGCTATATCCCTAGCCCCACCATACTGCATTTAGTTATGTTTTTAAATCTCCCCTAATCAGTGGGAAGACTGCTTTTTTAAAATATTATAAGCTTTACATAGTATTAATTATTGTAAAATACTGCACCTGTGCATTATTTGAACAAATGGCTTTTTTTTCTGTAGTTGGTTCTGAGCTACATCCCCAGCCCTCTTTTTACTTTTTATTTTGAGACAGGGTGTTGCAAAGTGGCTAAGTTACCCAGGCTGGGCTTGAACCTATGATCCTCCTGCCTCCCAAAGTGCCGGGTTTACATTATGTCTTGCCACATGTGACTGTTTCTTTTCTTTTCTTTTTTTTTTTGGTACTGGGGATCGAACTTGGGTCCTTGTGCTTGTGAAGCAGTACACATGACTATTTCTAAGGGAAAGGAAGATGATAAGACTTAGAGACACTAGAATATATAGCCACAGGATGTGGTTGAATGTAGATGAGATGATCATAGGATCTGACATTTTCTGAGTCAGTTGAACAATGCATCTAATCCATTCTCCTCTGCTGTCAAAGCTTCCCAGTCCATGCTGTCATTTGAAGAAGTGAGTCCTAGAAAGGTACTTAACCACCTGTGACTTTTTAATGGGTAAATTGGACTAAATATATTTATTTTCATTCATGTTCTCTTCTTATATCATACTTTGGAAGTAAAATAATGTTAAGCACCTACTGTTATGGCTTGTATCTGGATGTCCCCCCAAAGCCTTATGTGGTTATAGAGGGGCTTTTCAGTGGTGGCTGGATCTAGGGTGTGGGATACTGGAATTAAGGATGTGATGCTCCACTCTGGGTGTGGGTGCACCACCCAAAAGGCTGGTAGTCTGGATGGGATAAAAGGGAGAAGCAGGCTTGCTTGCTTGCTTGCTGCTTTTGCTGCTGCTGCTGCTGATGGGTGCCAGCTGCCTGCCCTGCTTTGCCATAGATTGTTTCTCTTCAGCAATGCCCCCTGCCATGCCATCCTGCCTTGGAGCCAGGTGACTATGAACTGAAACCTCTACAAACTGTGAGCTGTAATGATCCTTTCCTCCTTTAACTTTGGGTGTCAGGTATTTTGTCTCAGCAACAAGAAAAGCAACAAAGATATCTACACTATGTAACACACTGAATTGAACCCTGAGAAGGGGGTACAAAGGAAAATAAGTGTTTTACTGTTTAGAAGCCTGGGTCCCCACATAGGTACTATAACACGCTGTAATAGAACTTGTTTGTCAGCACAGAGAAAATTAATTTTTACTGGGCAAATGGGAAACAGGAGGACATTTGAGTTTGCCCTTCAAAGAACTCACAATATTTTTAAAAACAGCTTTGGTGAAATATATTTCATGTATGGTAGTACATATACCATTCAAAGTAAGCAATTTAGTGGCTTTTTGTATATCCGTAGAGTTGTGCAAGAGTCACCGCAATCAGTTTGATTTAGCTTGATTCCCTGAAAGAAACCCTGAACCTGCTGGGGTGGTAGCTCCATTGAAAAGAGCTTGCTTAGTATACACAAGGCCCTGATGCAGTCTCCAGCACTGCAGAGAAACAAAAACCCCAAAACACTCCCTGCCTGTGTTTGCTGCTCCCCTTCCTTCAGCCACTGGTAACAAATGTACTTCCCATCTCTACAGAGTTGCCTGTTCTAGATATTTCACATAAATGGAATCATACATTATCTGATTTCTTTTTTTTTTAACTTGGTGTAAATTACACAAATTTTATTATTTTTAAAGTAATCATTTTACTTAATCCATATAAAATTGATAAACTAGATTCTGATTTTTTTGTAAAATATTATAAGACCAAGTTTAGATAACCTGTACTATAGGTGTATAAAGTAACTTACTTATTTTAAAATATGGCATGGTTTTAAAGTATATCTAGGGTTAGTTTTGAAGTCTTACATTCTGTAGCATCTATAAATAGTCCAAAGTGAAGAAAGCATACCATGCTCTAAAGGCAAAAGCAATCAAAGCTTCCTCTAAGCTGAAACTAAAGTACAGCTCTCCATTTCTTGTCAGTGTCCATGTTGCTAAATATTTTTCCTTCTTTTTCTAGTTTTTTCAAATTAAGGAAAAGATTAATTCAGCCATTTTATGTAAATTCTCAGGAACATTCTTGTAAAGAATTTTTACAAGCTCTGTTTTTGTAAATGATTTTTCACAATTGTCACGAATGAATGTAAGAATTTGTTGTTCTTGGTAATTTCTGTGAGAAATATATTGTTGAATTACAGCTTCTGCATTTTGGATTACTGGGCCGTGTCCTGGATGTATAATATCAGCTTTGACTTTCAATAACAGGTTTAGGGAATTCATATAATCATACAGGTCTTCAAATATAGATGTTCCTTCCCCTAGGATGCAGTCCCCAGAAAAAATGACACTTTCTTCTTCTAAGTGTAGAGCCATATGATCATCGCTGTGGCCAAGTGTGTATATAACTTTTAGAGTGGCTCCCTCGGTCTTAATCACATCTCCATCTTTTAGATAAATATATTGTTGTGCCCCATTTCCTATAATTTCTTCTTTATGGGGATTCCATGGGAGTTTTTTAATGCAATAGGCAGTGTCATTATTGATGCTTTTACAAATATCTCCTATGCCTCCAGAATGATCGGGATGCCAATGAGTCACTAGGATTTCCTGGGTTGCTGTGTTAAATTCAACCAGAGCTTGCTTTAAACAGCTGATATATTCAGGAATTGATGTTTCTCCAGTGTCAGTGAGGATTCTCTCCTGGAGCCAGTACCCACCAAGTAGGTGTTGGTGCCTCTCAGGGTCATAGGATCAGGATTACAGCCTAAAACACGCACCACACGACAGGACAGCCTTTCAGTGTACGGCAGCACAACAGCCATCTCCACCTCAGCTTTTCTGATTTCTTTCATTTAACATTATTTTCAAGATTTATTCATGTCTTATCACATATAGGTAATTCTTTTTATTGCCAAACATTCCATTTTACGGAACTAGCATATTTGCTTTTTCCTTCATCAAGTTGATGGCTTTTGGCTATTATAATAATATTGCTATGAACATTTCTTACACAAACTTTTGCATGTACGTTTTCATGTGTATTTGGGTATATACTTAGGAATGGAATTTCTGGGTCAGGTGGTAGCTGTATGTTTAACTGCTTGAGAAGTTAGACTGTTTTCCAACACAGCCATACCATTTTACATTCCCATCAGCAATATGTGAGGGTTCCAGTTTCTTTACATCCCTGCCAACATCTGTTAACCTCTGTCTCTTATTTTAGCCTTGATAGTGGATGTGAGAGTGGTAATCTCATGTGTTTTGATTTGTATTTCCTCGATGACTGATGATGTTGAGCATCTTTTCATGTCCTTATTGGCCATTATATCTCCTTCTGAGGCAGAGATTTTAATAGATGAAAAGGGAAGGGAAGAGGAGGGCTCAAGAGAATAGGAGCAAAGGCCTGAAAAATGCTGAGAGAATCGGGAAAACTAGAGAGGAGGCCTCTCAGAGAAAGGGAATAAAAGAGGAAAATGGAAAACTGGGTCTCTTGGGTTTGTTTTTTAATGTGTCAAGTCACATTGTCATCCTCTTCTCTCAAGCTAACATGAGCACATTTCAAGGATAATCCGTTCTTTTGTAAATGTCAGAGTGTTGTGTCCAGCTCATTCCGTTGATTCATTCAGCCTAAAGTAAATAATTACTGAGGACTAACTCCAGCCCTTTTCGGCCCATTAAGGAGCAGGGTGGATCAGCGAGCAAAAACAGAGGTGGACCTTGCTTTTCATGGAGCATATTTTCTAGTGGGAATGATTTTGTGTAAATACATTTTGGGGTTTGGTAAGTAAATCCAGGTCTACTTTGTTTATGCTCTTCTCAAGGTCCATAGCTCCTTTCAGCTTGTACTTTTTCAGTCTTACATTCTAATCTTTAATCACCTGTCACACAGATGCAGCCTGATATCCCTGCTGGCATTCTTGTTTTGCTTTTCTGAGACTGTTGCAGTTGAAGTCTATTTTTCCACTATAGTTCTAACCAATTAATAAAAAGTCAAACTGTAAAGAAAAATTACATGCATATGTTAAACATACTAAAACACATATCTGTATTTCCCTCACTCATTTGTTTTAGGACCAAGGTTTGTCCTATCAGTAAGGATCTGCTGACTAATTTTTGTAGTCATTCTTTTTTAAAAATTTTTATTGAGTTTATTGGTACATTCAGGTACATCTTATGATCACATTCATCATTGAAAATGTGAAGCTGTACATGATATATATTGATTCTTATTTTTTACCATTCCCCTGCTCTCCCTTCAACCCCTCCATCCCCCTCATATACATAAGTTTTGTTTCCATTTTTTCCATCTTTCAATTTTTTCCTTTCTCTTTTTTTGTTTCTCCTGCCCCCTCCCACCACCATTCCCCTTTCCCTTTAAACATTTTCTTCCTATTTCACAATATCTACTATACCTTCAGTTTCTCACACCAAAGAAATGATTCAGTATTTACACATGTGTGTCCTATTTGTTTCATGTATGAGTATGGCCTCAAGGTGCATCCATTTAGCTATAAATGTCTCAAGTTTATCTTCCTTTTTGGCTGAGTAGTACTGGAAAAACTGGATTTCAACCTGCCAGAGATTAAAACTAGACCCATATCTTTCACCATGCACTAAACTAAAATCAAAGTGGATCAGAGATCTAAATATTAAAACAGAAACACTAAACCTGCCAGAAGATTTGTTAGGTAGAACTCTTGGAGACATTGGCGTAGGAAAAGACTTTATGCACAAAACCTCAGTAGCACTGGAACTAGCACAAAGAATCAACAGCTGGGATCTCATCTTCTTAAAAAGCTTCTGCACTGCAAGAGAAACCACTAACAGAGCTAAGAGACAACCTACAATGTGGGAAAAAAATTTTACCAGCTGTTCCTCAGACAAAAAGAACTTTAAAAAAATCAGACCCCCCAGATTTAAAGACCCAATTAAAAAATGGGCATCTGAAATGAACAGGCATTTCTCAGACAAAGAAGTAGAAGCAGCAAATAAACATGAAAAAATGTTCAGCATAACTGGTCATTTGAGAGATGCAGATGAAAATAACACTGAGATTCCATCTCCAAAAAGGATGGCTGCTATCAAGAAATCAACCAATAGGGCCGAGGATGTAGCTCAGTGATGCTGTGAGTGCCTGGCAAGCACAACATTCTGAGTTTGATCCCTGGTACCAAAAAACAAAAAGAAAAGAAAAGAAATCAACCAATAACAAATGCTGGTGAGGCTGCGGGTAGGAAGGAACCCTTCTCCACTGCTGGCGGGAGTGCAGACTGGTGCAACCACTATGGAAATCAGTATGGAGATACCTCAGAAAACTAGGATTGGAGGTCCCATTTGACCCAGCTATTCCCCTGGTGGGTATCTTCCCAAAAGAATTAAAAGCAGCATACCACAGTGACATATGCACACTCATGCTTATACCAGCACAGTTTGTAATAGCTAAATCTTGGAAACAGCCCAGAAGCCCATCAACTGTTGAGTGGATAAAGAAGATGTGGTTTTTTTGGTATTCATTCTTATATAAACTCCACCAGCAGTGAATCACCTGTGATTTTTAGCTCCTGTTTCTTTGATGTGGTGGGACAGTTTAAAGCCATTTCAAAGCAGTTAGAATGTATAATCGTTCTAGATTTTTATGGTTTCTTACCCTAATTTTTAGTTTTCCTACATTTGATCAGATGGCAGTTTTATTATTTTAGCAGCTCATGTATATGTATATTCAACTTCATTTTTGTAGAAATTATACTTTCGTTTGTTTGCAGGCCTCCTCCTCCTTTTTTTTTTTGGTACCGGGGATCGAACTTGGGACCTTGCGCTTGCAAGGCAGGCGCCAGAACCACTGAGCTAAATCCCCCAGCCCTCCTCCTCCTTTTTTAAAAACAGGGTCTTGCTAAGTTACCCAGGCTGGCCTCACACTTGTGATCTTCCTGCCTCAGCTTCCCAAGTAGCTGGGATTACAGGCATGTACCACTGTGCCTAGCTAAAAATTACATTCTTTTAATCATATTTTATAGGTTTACAGAAAGTTAAATTATGAATTGGATATCATGTACAACATGCATAAACAGGTTGGGAGTAGCTTTTGGTAAGCAAATTTAAGTAAAAGAAACAGAAGTGCTATTGGCCATAAGTATTTGGCCTTCTATGGACAACAGCAGTTAAATTTTACAGGGGAGCCAGGTATGGTGGCATACACTTGTAATGTCAGCACTCTGGGAGACTGAGGCAGGAGGATCACCCAAATTCCAGCCCAGCCTAGGGAGCAACTTAATGAGACCCTGTCTCAGAATGAACAATAAAAAAAGAACTGGAGATATAGCTCAGTGTGAAGGTCCTGGGTTTAATTTACAGTACTGCAAAAAGAAAAGAAAAAAAGTTTCACAGGGGAGAAATTGTTCAGTCCATGTCATTAAAGAGAAATTGGTTAGAAGTGCTTTTTTTTTTGGTACCAGGGATCGAACTCAGGACCTTGTGCTTTTAAGGCAGGCGGCGGCACCACAGAGCTAAATCCCTGGATTTTATTTTTTTATAAGTGCTTCTTTATATACCAAGCTAAGTGCATTTCTGCTGTGTTCTGTTAAGTACACTGGAGATGCTTCTTTTATGACATAAGCTTAGTGTAGTGCAGTACTATGACAAGGCTATCAAATCCTACAAATGCCCACTGTGACTCCTAGGTGCATTTTCTGTGTGTTACATTCAGAATTGTCCCACTACATTTGCATTGTGTTGAAATGGGAAGATAGATTTTAAGATGCACATTGTGTAACTGTTAAATTTCCCTAAACTGTTAATTCTGTGAGACAGAGACACTGTTTTATTCACTGCTCTTATCTCCAATACCTATAGTAGAGAATATTAATGCTTGGTAGACAGCAGGTACTTAATGAGAAAAATTTAAATTACTTAATTTGGGGAATGGAGAATAGGATGGTGAAGGCTTTTTAAATAAATGAAATATATTGAGAAATCCCTGTTGTCTACTGCATTTATTAATTATAAAATTACCTAAATTAAACTGCCATCAGATTGCATCTGAAATGTTTTTGAATTTGCTGAGTGCAGTAGTCATTATGCTTCTGTAGAGGTAGTGGTTCTATCTGTTGTGCTGGATTAATTCTATGAGTACTAAGGAAGGCTGATTTTGGGATCTTTACTGCCAGTGTTCTCCAAAGGCAGTGTCTAGGTCCAGTGCACGTTGAATCATTGTTTTGACAAGTTACTCAAGAGGCTGAGGCAGGAGGACCACTTGAACCCAGGAGTTTGAGAACAACATTAAAACTAAGTAAATAATGGGCCGGGGATTTAGCTCAGTGATTCCGGCACCTGCCTCGCAAGCACAAGGTCCCGAGTTCGATCCCCGGTACCAAAAAGAAAAAAACTAAGTAAATAAGAGTCATCACCATTAACCTGCAAAAGGTATAATTGAAAGTGAACCTCGGGCCGGGAATTTAGCTCAGTGGTTCCGCTGCCTGCCTCCCAAGCGCAAGGTTCCGAGTTCCATCCCTGGTACTAAAAAAAAAAAAAAAAAAAAAGAAAGTGAGCCTCTCTTCAAAGACGTCAAAAACAAACAAGTCCAGCTCTGCCCCTTCTGGGCCTTGTGGGCAGGGCAGCCATTTGGGGAAGAGCTTTGTTATGGTTGTGGGCTAGTCACCTCTACTGGGCCGGGAAGTTGGGAACCGGTCCTCGGACGCAGCGTCTCTTCCTTGACTGTAGCCCTGCCGCTGCCTGAATGGTAGATTCATGTGACCTTTTTAATAATTGAATAATGATGAAAATGGGTCCAAAACATTAAGTTACTTCTCCACCAAAGCAGTAGAAGATTCTTCACATCACCTTCCAGTGACTCAGTTCAGTTTTTGGAAAGGAGCAGAACAAGTGAAATACTGAAAACTGAAGCAAAGAAAACTTCATTTTGGAACTTTCTCCTTGACTACCCCTTACTCCCTACTACTTTCTACTTGTTTTAATTTTGCTGCATTTATAAATAGTGAAGACCAAAGAAATAGAACATATGTTTAAGAGCTGTATACCAAGAAATTTGCCTTGAAAGCTGCTATTCTGTAGAGGAAAAAGTTTATCAAGTTCCTGTCTGATCCTTTTTTTAAAGCAAGATTTCTTAGGTCCTTAGATTTTGAAGGTTAAGACAATTAATTATACATATCTACACACTATTTTTAGAAATTGTGTAAAAATAATGAGATTTGTGTTTTGAGGGCTTTGTCATTTGGAGGGTTTACCACTGGAGTTGACTGCTCCAAAGATTTTTGATTGTGTTTTAATATTATATTTTTGGTCTGTCACCTTGATGACATTACTTACCTGCACATCAATCAACCTGTCTTTCTAACTATGACCTATTTATGAAGTGTGTGCCCTCAGTGTGCAGATGTCCATGTATTACCTATTTAAGCAGCATTATAGTGCTGTTACTCAAGGAAGTTGAATGAGGTGAACCATAGACATAGCTTTTTCCCCTTACCCCTCTTTTTAAATGTAACAAATACTTTTTATGTTCCCCTTCCCCCTTCCCCTCCCCCTTCCCCCTTTTGGAAACGTGTCTGGCACTAGGTAGTTGAGAATAAGCAACTGAAGGGACTAAGAAAGTGAGCCACGAGGAGCCAGCCTTCTCTGTGCTTCATCACAAGGTGTGCTGCTGGCCAGGCTACTTAAGCTCCCTTTTAACAAGAAAATCTCTCGGGAAATCCAGCTGGTAACCTCAAGGAGTCGGAAAACAGGACCACAGACGTTACACTCTGGGATCCTGATCATGAGGTTGGATGCCTCACTTTGCTGAAAAGAGACACTGGACCTAAATGGCGCAGCATGACTTTGTTCCTGCTTGGCTAAATTTCTCAACACCACAGTCAGCTAAGTCACCTACAACCACTTTTGAAAAACACGGAGACCACCTACCCCGAGGAGAAGGTAGATTTGGAGTAAGCCGTCATCGACACAATTCCTCTGATGGCTTTTTTAACAATGGACCTTTACGAACTACTGGAGATTCCTGGTACCAACCCTCCCTATTCCGCCATGATTCTGTGGACTCTGGTGTCTCTAAGGGAACATACACTGGAATCACAGGGAATTTATCTGGTTGGCACAGTTCTTCTCGTGGTCATGATGGCATGAGCCATCGTAGCGGAGGTGGCACAGGGAACCATCGACACTGGAATGGCAGCTTCCACTCCCGGAAAGGCTGTGCCTTTCAGGAAAAGCCACCTATAGAGGTTCAGGAAGAAAAAAAAGAAGACAAGGTAGAAAAATTGCAGTTTGAAGAGGAAGACTTTCCTTCTTTGAATCCAGAAGCTGGCAAACACAATCAGCCATGCAGACCTATTGGGACCCCTTCTGGAGTGTGGAAAAACCCACCTAGTGCCAAGCAACCTTCCAAGATGCTAGTAATCAAAGAAGTTTCCAAAGGAGATCCTGCTGCTGCCTTCTCTGCTGCATTCACCTCACCAGGATCTCACCATGCAAATGGAAATAAATCATCAACCATGGTTCCAAGTGTCTATAAGAACCTGGTTCCTAAGCCTGTACCACCTCCTTCCAAGCCCGATGCATGGAGAGCTAACAGAATGGAACACAAATCAGGGTCCCTTTCCTCTAGCCGGGAGTCTTCTCTTACCAGTCCAGTCTCTGTTACCAAACCAGTGGTACTCTGGCCGGTGGTGCAGTTCTAAGCTCTCCCGAAGAGAGTCCCTCCAACACTACCCCTCCAGGTGAGATCAGCTCCTCTCGTCTGACCAAGTTGACCCGCCGAACCACCGACAGGAAGAGTGAGTTCCTGAAGCCTCTGAAGGATGACCGGAATGGAGACTTCTCAGAGAGCAGAGACGTCGGCAAGCTGGAGGATTTGGAGGACAGCAGCACACCCGAACCAAAGGAAAGTGGGGAGGAGGCTGTCTTCAGAATGGTCTCTCTCTCTCCCCATTGTGGAAGAAGGGGAGGTCCTCTCACATTCTCTGGGAGCAGAGCACAGGTTATTGAAAGCAATGGGAAGGCAGGAATTATCCTGAAAATGATGAGAACTGCCTTCCTCTCACAGAGGATGAGCTCAAGGAGTTCCACGTGAAGGCAGAGCAGCTGAGAAGTTCCAATGGCTTTGGAAAGAAGGGCTTCGGGCAGAGCCACAGTGTGAGCGTCTTCTCTCCTTGGAGAAGCACTGGTAAAGCAGAGTTTGAGGAATCAGACACCGAAACAAGTCACAGGGAGACATCAGATGATGATGCCTGGAAGTAGGCACAGAAATGCTCACAGTTCACCTGAACCAGAAAACTCAGCTTGTGTGTTTCAGGAATATACAAAAGAAATTGTTGTTTTCCTTTTCCTTTTCTTACGTTGAATACTTCATGCACAAGGGAAATAATCATATCCCAGAGAGAGGGCAGTTGGCTTGTGGAGCTTTTGTTGTCTTTTCCTGTCACCTGCTTAACAGAGATGTTCGTGTGGTGGGAAAGGTTTTTAAAATACACATACAGAACATACGGGGCAATGCACAGGTGGGAGCTGGCAGTGCAGAGACGGAGAGGAGCGGACACTGGCCTGCAGCAGCAGCTTCTACTGCCAGCCCTTGGGGCACTCACCTGGGTGCTCAAGCAATCATTGCCAATGACAAAGTGACTATTGAAGTTATAATTGTATTAAATTAATGCTAATAATTTGGATATTTTATTTTATTTTTGGCTGCTCGGGTAACTTAGCCCTTAACCAAGCATATGGTTTTTTTGTTTTTGTTTTCCTTTTTTGAGTACAGCTGTAAAATATTTGGATATAGGAAATGTGTTATTCTTGCAGCCTTGATATTCAGGGTGGATTGTAAAATATAAATTTTTGTGAGATTTCAAAGATTAAGATTATTTTGATAACATTATTTACAGATTTAAAAAGATGGGGTTATCACAAGTTTGTTGAGGGGGAAAAACTACTCCATAAAATAACTAACTTGGAATAAATATTTTACATCGTTAAAAAAACAAAAAACAAAAAAACCAAACAAGTCCAAGTCTGGATCTCACTCTTCTTGCTCAAGATCTGTGTCAAGACCTCACTCTCATTCACTTTTGAAGTCACAATCCTAAATCTAATCTGTCTTTTGATCAAGGAAGTGCAGGCTGAGTTCTAGGTCTCATTCCAGATTTTATTCTCCAGCTCATAACAGAGAAAGGATTCACCCCAAATCATATCAGAATCGAGATTTCCAAGGTCGCAGCAGGCTACAGGAGGCTATCCATATCCATTGGCACAAAAGAGGTTTCTGTCCATGGGGCCAGTGTAGCTATGGGTGCTGTGGAGACCACCCCTCCAACTGGCAGAACTGTCAGCGAGCATACAGTCATCAGGGCCTTTGTTGGTCCTGGTTCCAAAGAGGTCTCCTTCACCAGCATCCAGGAGCCATTCTAGAAACTCTGATAAGTTACCTTACAGATCAAGGTGCTCCTCATCCTCTTGTACTTCCTCTAATCACAGCCAACTTGAATCTTCTAAGCACAAATCTGCAAAGGAGAAAAAGTCCTCTTCCGAGGATAGCCGGCCATCTCAAGTTGCCCAGGATAGCCAGGGAGATGAGGCCAAGGGGCAGACATTCTCTGGAGGACCTCTCAAGATACAGGAGCGTTGGAGAGCTCAGAGCCATGGCCAGATGCTACCACCTACAGCACTGCTTCTGCATCACAGGCCTTAGCAGTTTCTGACCTGAGCCCATGGGGGTGAAGCCCAGCTCTCCCAGGCCCTCTTCAGTCTGGTGGTGAAGTGAGTCACCCAGAAGGTATAAGCTGAATGATGACTGAGAAAAAAATGGCAGACTTCCACGAAGATGAGATGCCTGATCGGAAGAAGGAAGGAATCTGAGTTTGATGATGAACCTAGATTTGTGTCTGAAGCCATAGTTAGTGCAAGCAAAAGCCTGAAGGAAGAGAAGTCAGGTAGGCGGGAGGGCCTGGTGTATGCATGGAAGGAAAGCAGAGGAGCTGGAGTTGCTGGAGGAGGAGCTTTAACTGAGAGATCCAAAAGGGAGGATCGAGGAGGAGCCAAAAGGAGCAAAAGCAGGACCAGAGTTTGTGCCTGAGAAGAACTTCTGAGTGACTGCTTACAAAGCTGTCCAAGAGAAAGACTCATTGCCTCCCCCAGGAGGACCTCTGAGAGCCTCAGAAGACTTTTCCTCGGGAAAGTATGCATTTCCATTACTCGGGAGCCCCAGGCCTGTGTGTGGATGGGCTCATTTGGCAAGAACCTCGTGTGACCCAGAGGCTAATCGACTCAGGAACACAAGCTTTGTCAGACTGCAGTCCACAGCAACACAAAGGAACAGGAGTTTTGTTCCATTTTCCAACACATACCGCTGGCCCAGTCTCAGGGTAGCCCTGTAGAATTGTTTGCCCAGCTCATAGTGACCATTGTTCACTATGTCAAAGAGCATCACTTTGGGTCCTCGGGAATGATGTTACACGAAAGCTTTACTATATACCTGAGGAGCTGAACAGGAGGCAGCTAAAAACAAGAAAAGCCCAAAGATAGACATTTTCCCTAGTATGACAAAATGAAAAGTCTTCCAGTACCTGGCTACAGGGCTGAGGGGAAATACAAAGATGATCCTGCTGATCTCCACCTTGATATTGAACGTCTTAAAAAAATAAGGAGATCACTTCTCGGCCTTTTGGCTAAAATCAAGTGTAAACACATAAGGAGAGACATCTTAACAGGTAAATCAAGAGAATCAGTGGATTCCCGAGACTCAAGCCTTTCATGGGAAAGGTCAACTGAGAAAACACTTAAAGGATCAAAGAAGCAGAAGCTGCATTGGAGAGCATGAGACCAGTCCAAGTCCTCCTCCTCCTCTTCCTCTCAATCATCTCACTCCTACAGGGGCCTACAGGGGCCAGGGATTTAGCTCAGTAGCGCTGTGCCTACCTTGGCAAGCACAAGGTCCTGAGTTCAATCCCCAGTACCAAAAAAAAAAATCATCTCACTCCTACAAAGTGGGAGAGTATCCTGAGGAGACAGAGAGAAGAGAGCACCACCGGCTTTGACAAATCAAGACTGGGGACCAAAGACTTAAGAGGTCCAAGTGAAAGAGGTGGCAGAGCTCAGGGAACCTTGCACTTTCAAGCCAAAGGGACAGGCAGCTACTCTGGAAACAGTAACAACCATTTTCAAAAGAGAGACCCGCAAGAGGAATGGATCCACAGTAAATCCCCCAAAGCAAGCAGTGTTACTTGCATGATGGTGATTGTGAAGGTGAGGGCAGACATAAGTAAATGAGCCAGCCAGGACAAGGAGCCTTCGTTCCACCAGGGTCAGGGCCGGGCCGGTTCATGTTCTGAAAATCCAGTACCATCCTCAGATGGGCCCAAGACAAGTTCAGTGGGGAAGAAGGGGAGGTTGAAGGTGATGAGAGTGGAACAGAGAACTGAGAAGAGAAGACAGGTGACAGCCCACAACTGATGAAAGCCCTTGCCAGGGGAGAAAGGCACTGGGAAGATGGTTGCTGAGAGCTGAACAGAGGACCCTCAAAGGATTCTGATTATCTCACCCCACGCCCCACCAGCCCTGCAGGATCCTACTAGAGAGGGAAGCATCCCCGGGGCTGTCCCACTGGACAGAGGCATCCCAACTCCCAGGAGAACATGCTCCCAGGGGAACATGGTGTTTTGGGCTTTAGCTGTGTTTCTCTTTTGTTGGTGGTGAATGGGGTGGGGGCTGGGGTAGGGGAGGGAGAGCGATGCTTGATTTTGGTTTTTTTGCTACAGTGGTACCTCAGTTCACAAACTAATTCTTTCCATGATTCTGGTCGAAGAATTCATTCCACGATTCTGGTTGCAACCAAATTGCAAGCATAGTAATGGTTTTGTTTTTAATTTTCATTTCATTTGGAGCTAAAAGGACTAATGTGATGATGTTCAGTCTCTTCTACCATGTCCTGATTTTAACCGCCCCCCTTCCTTTCTTTTTTTTTTTGGCATATGTAGTAATATTAGCAGAAAGATTTAATTTGGGCAACTTTGATTCTTAAAAGAGAAAGCAAAGCATGTGAATAAACATTGAAATGTTCACCTTATCTTGGGACCAAACTGCTTGGGTCTTTGTAAAATCCGGTTTTGTATGTCAAGCAGGAGTTAAGGCCTTTCTAACCACCTTGTGTTGCCCTTTTCTGCACAGCCACTATCACATGGAGTTGCTCCTAACGATTCTGTATGTACTCTGCTCCTGCGTTTTCTGATTTCCCCTGGGCTGGGCTTCACATTCTCCACCAGCAGCTCCAGTGTCCTGAACTTTCTAGTCCTGCTGATCCTCTACAACAGGGTGGAAACTGGAGGGCAGTTTATGGTCAGTTTTCTAAGAAATTTCTGAATTCTATTATCTTTACAAATATAAGATGGGAAATTTTTTTCCAATATTTTTATTAATCTTTATAAAATGAAAGAAATGGCTATGATCAATTAAGGACAGTGACTATGGCTGGGTGGTTCTTGGGGTTTTGTGATTTTTGGTTATTTTTTTCTTTTCTCTTTTTTAACGTTAAGCTTTAAATTGGAACATTCTCAGACATTTGGGGAAAATGTCCTCTTACCGTGAGTCCTTGTGCTTGCCTTCTGGTGGGCAACCTGAGCAGGTGAATCATACAGCATTTGTGCATTGGTTACCTGTGGACTGTGCCCTCCGCTTCTCCCAACCTTTGCTTCTTGGGATATTGTGCTTTCCCCTTACTTTCCTACATTTCTATAGTTAAGTTGGCTTTATTTGAATGATTGATGTTTAGGGGAAAAGGAAAAACACTCTTAAAATTTGTTTCAGCTCCTCCTGCAAATAAAAGCAATAAATGAAAAACAAAGCCAGCCACTCTTATGAAGAATTATTTTGTTTTTAGAAATGTTATGACTATCAAGGTTATTAAACTACCTTGTTAACTTATTAGATTAATGGGGCTTAATTAAATTTTATTCATTTGCCGCAAACATAGGTACATATGGATAAGTACATATTAACTTTCTAAGTAGCCCAGCAATTTCCAAAAGAGGTTTATACTCCCTGCTAACAATGGATAAGTTTCAGTTGGCCCATACCCTTGCCAGTACATGGTATTGATAGTGCCTTTTAATTTTGATCATTCAGTGGGTATGAAGTGATACCTCACTGTAGTTTTAGTTTGTAATCTTTAATTTGTACTTAAAGATTAATAACATTGAACACCCTCTCATTTGCTTATTGGTTGTTTGTATATATCTTACTGGTTTTCTTGTTTAGATTTTTTAATCTATTTTTTAAAAATAAATTATTATCGGGCCAGGGATTTAGCTCAATGGTGCTGCTGCCTGCCTCGCAAGTGCAAGGTCCTGAGTTCAATCCCCAGTATGAAAAAAAAGATTATTATCTTTTTCATTTATAGGAATTTATTAGATATTCAGATGAAATCTTTTGTCAAATAGTATGTATGTGTGTGTATGTATGTATGTATGTATGCATTTATTTACGGTACCAGGGATCGAACTCAGGGCCTCACATTTGCCAGGCAGGTGCTGTACTACTGAGCTACATCATCGGCCCTTATCAAATAGTATTTAAAACCTTTGGTTTTGAAAGTTATAAATATGTTCATTTTAGAGATCAAACTGATCAGTCAGTTTATTTCTGGCAGATACACAATTTCAGTTTAATTTGCTTTGTTATTTCAGTGTTAGGGATTGAACCTAATGCTTCACTACAGTCTGCAGTGTTCTTTAATTTTTTATTTTGAGACAAGGTCTCAATAAATTGCCCAGGCTGGGCTCCAATTTGTGATCTTTGGGTCTCAGCCTCCCAGATTGCTTGGATTATAGATGGATTATAGATGTGTGCCACCATGCCCAGCTACAATTTGAGTTTTAAATCTAGGGTTTTAGAAGAAAATTGATGAGGTTGTTGGGAGGGATATATTAGTTATCTATTGCTATGTAACTGACCAGCTCAAACAGAGTAGCTTAAATCATCAGAGAGATTATTTTTTTCATTTGTCTGGGTCAGCTAGGTCATTCTTTGGACTTGCATGTTGGGATCACTGATATGGCTAGATGTTCACAGTGGCTTCTCTCCTTTGACGAGTGACTGATGGCTTGTAGCCGGCTGGCTTCTCTGCGCCTCCCCATGTCTCATTATTCAGTAGCTTAGCCCAAGGTCTTTAGATGGTGGTAGCTGTATTTTAAGCAGGAACAATGAGAACTGCCAGGACTCTTAAGAGCTATGCCTAGTACCATCGGTGACATATCAGCTACATTCTGCTGGGTAAAGCAACTCAAAGGCCAGCCCTGATTCATGGGGAGGGACATAGACCCCCTCATCTTGATGGAAGTGGCATATTCATGCAGGGAAGGGAAGAATTGTTGGCAACCATTTTTTGAGACATTTTACCAGAAGGGAATAGACCCTTAGAGTTCCCCAATAAAAGATAAGCACACTTAATATTTGTAAATTGTACCTCCGTTTACTGCTGACCATCCTTCCGCTTTTTTTTAATGTGTTAATTTATCCCTTACCACATGCCATTTTCTTCCAG
Organism: Heterocephalus glaber; assembly: GCF_000247695.1. The sequence goes on from NW_004624778.1 coordinate 4,752,478, forward strand.
TGTTTATAATACAAGATCCAAAAGATCACAAAATGGTGGTTGAGATTGAAGACTTAGTACAGTGGACCCTTAATTTAAAAACTCTATCAGTCCCTGAGGGTGGGTTGTATTTCAAGTTGGTTGTAAGTCAGTACAGCTGAGATCTGGATGTTTACCTGGATAGACGCTATAGATAACCAGAGGCATATGAATCTTCCATTCACTTAATTAATCCAAGTTGTTTGTATGTCAGGCTGGTTATAACTTGGGGGCCCACTGTACTTTTCACTTAAAAGACAACAAGGAGGCCAACTGAGCTAGTGAAGATGTTAGTTAGGGTTCATTTCCTCTAATATGCTGGAAAGAATGTTGTAATACCACTTTACTGATGAATAGAATGAGCTTAATCTCATCCTAGTAGCTGAGTATCCTGATAACATACAGTGGACCCTTGACTTATGAACTCAATTCATCACTAGGGCTGGTTGTAACTCAAGTTGGTCAGTTGAAGGCTCAGGCTTCTCTACACAGCCTTCAAAGTCTCCTGGATACAGGCAGATCTCAGTGTCCTTAGAGAGACATTGGCCCAGGATTTCTCAGTTAACCCCTCACGGGAAAGGATGTTGTAATGTTTCTTCTAAATCTCTTTAAGGGTTGAATCTGCATCTGAGACCATCTTGAAGCCTATGGGAGGGCAGTTAATCCTCCAACTGCCTAGAAAGGGGGAAAGCGAGGACTAAAGAAAAGAAATGACAACAGAGACTTGCATAATTTCCAAGTACATGGGGAGCCGGAGGTCAGTGCCTCAGAGTGGGCAAAGACAAAGACTGAGCTAGCCACTATTTATTGGATACACACAATAATTGGAGGGAGCATCAGGTAATTTAGGGGACACAGTAATCCTGTGTTGATGGGGATCTTTATACTGATAAAGATCTTAGGTCACGAGGTTCTTATGTTGAGGAAGACTGTAAGGAGAGCACTCTTACAAAAGTAGGTGGGAGGAGTTAAGCTGATAAGGAATTTGTCCCTCCCCAGGTGAAACGTTTAGTCAGAAAAATAATAAATATCTTATAAATGTAAAAAAAAGAGAGAGCTGATCATCTTAACATTCCTCTTGATGATTAGAGTGAGATAGAATGGACTAGAAGCAAGATAAAGAAAATAATAGCTTTCTTAGATAATAGTAACCCAGTGATTTTTTTTTTTTTTTACAAGATGGTGGGAAAGCCATGCTGATGGTTATGGATTGTACTAATAATAATGTTGGCAGTCTTACTAGTTTTAAAAGTTTGAGAGTTATAACTTCTTTGATGTTTCTTTCACTTATAAATTTGGGATCTAGAGCCAGATGTGGGTAGCTCACCCTTGTAATCCAAACACTCTGGGAAGCTGAGACAGGAAGATTGCGAGTTTGAGCTCATTCTTCGAAACTTACCAAAACCGGGTCTCAAAAGAGAGCTGGGAATGTGCGAAGGTCCTGGGCTCAGTCCTTAGTATCACATCCCCAAACCCAAATCAGGATCGCCCCAGATCCCAAAGGAAGGGACATGGATTTAGGAATGCACAGTGTATCAAATTTCAATTCCCAATGTGGCTATATTTTCCTAAGAAATTTCCAAAGATAGTTTAACTGTCAATTTAACCCTACTATACTGTACCATGTAATACAGGTTCTATAAATAGGAGCTTTCAGGGGCTGGGGATTTAGCCCAGTGGTGCCTGGAATGCCTCGAAAGTGCAAGGTCCTGAGTTCAATCCCCGGTACCAAAAAAAAAAAAAGAGCTTTCAGGAATGTATCTAATTTAAAGGCATAAAGTTTTACTGAGAATATAACACAGGAGCAGATGTTTGCTAAGTAGGCAAGGATTGAGGGGAGGGTATTTTAAACTGAAGGAAAAATATTTGTAATGGCAAAAAGGAGTGGGATTATGACAGCCAGTAATTGACGATTATTAATGGAGTAAGGTACTGAAGAACCTAAGAGGTAAGCAGAAGCCAAATACAAGATTTATATAGGGAGCTAAGGAATTTGGATTGTAATCTAGCCTTAGAAAGCCATTGTGGGGTTTTATCTAAAGAATTGTAATGATCAGACCAACATAATACTGTTTTGGCAGCAGGACAAAGGCTGGTTATCAGGGATACCAGGAAAGAGTCTACAGAACAACCTACACAAGAGCTGATGAGTGCCTAAGCTAACACAGGAGGGTGGGAAGTCAGCGTCCTGTTGCATTAGGCACCTGGATGGGCTGGGGCCAGGAGGAAGCCAGGCTCATTCCCTGGATCAGTGATTGGCTTAGATGATGCTGGTCTTTACTTACTGACAGGATGGACAGGAATACATAAGCCATTTTTAAAACCCCACATATTTAAAAAACCCACATATTTTTAATTTTTTGTTTCATATAGGCATCCTATCTAGGATAGTGTGATAAAAATGCAATTTAACAATAATCTTTGGTTTTCTAATTAACATTTTACTCAACCCTGTACAGTTCATTCTACAAAAATGCTGAATTTTTAATAGTAAAATGAATAACATCTGCATGTCTGTAGAAACACAGAATTCTATAGTTTTATCTCTGAGCTTACTGTACATAGAATTGAGATAACCTTTCTTGTTTTTGACACTTATTTTATTCAGTTAGTATGATTTATCTTGACACCTTTATATCCAGGTCTTTTCTTGTAATGAAGTAAAAGAGAAACATTTGGGTGATCTAAGGCTCTGCTGAAAAATATGGGAGCCACTTAGCCTCCTGTGACTTTTTTTTTGGCACCAGGGATCAAACTCAGGACCTTGTGCTTGTGAGGCAGGCAATGGAACCACTGAGCTAAAGCCCTGGCCCTCCTGTGACTTTTGAGCACTTGAAATTACCTAGTCCAAAATGAGATGTGCTGTGGGTATAAAATAGCAGGTTGCAGACTTGATAGCTCACTAAAATGTTTACATATGATTACATGATTGAAGTAATATTTTGGATACATTGGATTAAATATATCATTAAAATTAATTTTCCCTGTTTACAGTTTTTAAAATATGAGTACTAGGTTATTTTAAATTACACATGTTGCTCAGAATATATTTTTCTTTGCTGACTAAATTTATTTCTGCTCAATTATCTGCTTTTATGCTAGCTGTAAAGTAGCAAGTTTTTTGTTTTAAGTCATTGTAAGTGTCTGGAAACTGCAATAACACAAAATTGTTTTCCCATATTTTGGAAGCAAGGTTAAAAGTTCTATAGGACATTATGGTTGATTTCATTATTAAGATCTTCAACACAAAATATCTTCAGGAAATCAGTTTTTATAGATAATGTCATAATTCACTTTCAGATCCGTAAGTTGGATAATTTATTCTTCTGCAAATAAATTATTTCTGCAATAATTTCCCAACTGGCATATGGATAAGATTGGATTAGAGAAGAAAATTTATTTGAAAACATTAAAAAAAGAGAGAAAACATTTTTTGTGTCTTTTTACACTGCCTAAACACTATGTAAATTTTTTGGCCATGTTCCAGAAATGTCTACATAGGTAACAGACACATCCAGTTAATAATGGTGCAGGGTTTCTTTTTTTATTCTTTTTTTCTTTTTTTTTTTTTCCCAGTGTGGTATTAGGAATTGAACTCAGGACCTTGTGCTTGCCAGACAGGCAATGGCACCATTGAGCTACATCCCCGGCCCATTGGTGCAGGGTTTCTATTTGGGGCAGTGAAAATGCCCTAAAATTCAGTAGTGGTGATGGTTGCACAACTCAGTGAATGTACTGGAAAATCACTGAATTGTATACTTTAAACAGGTAAATGTTAGGATGTGTGAAATATGTCTCAGTGGGGCTGTTGGGTAAAACCCTCCATTTGCACAAGTCATTCAGTGAAACTTACATGAGCAGATAGTGGACTGGTCTTTTCTGACTTCTGCAATAGACCCACAGATCTAGTCATTGTAGGGAGTTAATATGACCTTCTTTTGCGAGTACTTAAGAAGTAGTTAAGCAGTTTATAGAAGCTAATGGGATTGAGAGTGAATGCTTTTTTTTTTTCCTTCTGGTGTTACACCAGAAACCCAGGGATTTAGCATTGAGCTATTATCACCAGCCCCCTTTTATTTTTTTATTTTTTTTTTTAAATTAAATTCTTTTATTGGTACATTGTGGGTATA
>NW_004624778.1:4762325-4790075 GCF_000247695.1 Heterocephalus glaber
AAAAGCCCTATCCTCTGGACTGGGAGCAGCGGGAGGGATGGTGGCCGAGAAGCCCCTTCCTCTGGACCAGGAGCAGTGGGACGATGGCTCAGAAGCCCCTACCTCTGGGCTGGGAGCAGCAGGACTCAGTACCGTGGTGTGGTGGTCCGGTGTCCTCTGTGTCTTTGTAGTGTGGAACCAGGTGGCTGCCTGTCTGCAGCCAGCTGATTTGGCGTGTTCTGCGTGGCTGGGGACCTCGGTAGGGCGTGCGCAGACCTGCCTGTCTGCAGAGGGCTGATTCAGCCTGTTCCCCCTTTTATTTTTGAGACAAGGTTTAAGTTATAAAGTTGCCCAGGCTGGGTTTAACTTGGAATCCTCATACCTCAGCCATGCAGAGTGCTGAGATCACAAGTGTGCACCACCAGGCCCAGCTTGACTGAATATTTTATTCTTATTCAAGTTCTGATATAAAATAAATGTGATACACTGGAAGGAATAGACTGAATCTGGCAGGTGAGTAGGGGAAAAAAACACTCAATGTTTATATTGATCATTTGATGTTGAGGAATTTATCCTTTCACAGTTTGGGGGGACAGAGTTGTTTCCATCTGCTATGGACTTTGTTAGGCATCTTGTTTCTTTTGCCTCAGATTCATCTTTTACAGTGTCATGCTCTCTGCCTCACAAGGCCACACAAAGAATGCTTCATGCAGTGTCTTCAACTTCCAAGAACAACTAAGCATACAAATTTATTTATTTTTTCCATTTGCTGCCATCTGAAGTTGGTAACAGTTCCTGGCTAGTCACCAAACACCCAGAAAGAAAAAACTAGAGCAAATGTGGTACATCTCTTCTCTCGAAGCATCTTCTGTCCAAGTCCTTTCCATAGGCACGCCAAAGCATGGAAGGAGCCTGGCCTTAAGATTTGGTGTCGGAAACAAGCTCTTCATGTCGATGTCTGCACAGCTGCTGCATTTGTCTCAGCCCTTCCTGTGCAGCCATGTTGCTGCAGCTTTTGGACACAGGTTAATACTGATCAGACCCCAGACCCTTCTGGTGGGCTCTCCATCAGGGTGAAGAGTAAGCTGGTTGCACACAGGACAGCTGCAATTGCTGCAGGGAGAGTCTTTGATAAGAGTGGTTCTCTTGTTTATCAAGATGAGGTTAGATTAGCACAGCATGAAGCACAAAAGGTAAAAACATTAGAAAACTAGCTGTGCTAGGCAAGTGTGACACAGTGACTAGGACATTGAGGTGACTTAAGTTAGTTTGAGATGGGAAGGGAATATACTGTACTGAAAGTCACTTGAAAGATTTGCTTGCTAATAATCCTAATAAAAATGATGCATTTGAGTAGTGCTTGACAGCTCACAGACTACATTGGAGGTCACTTGGCCCTGCATGCTATGTGCATGCCTCATGCTTAGCCGTGGGCCCGGCATATGGTGCAGGGTGGACATGTAATAGAGGACACTGTCTTTCCATTTTTGGAGACTTTATTTTTTTATTTTTTAAAGGAGGAAAGGTTTATTTAGCTCACAGTCTGTAGAGGTTTCAGTCCATAGTTGGCTGGCTCCAAGGCAAGATGGCGTGGCAGACAGGGATCACAGAGGAGAAACACTTCATGGCAGGCAGAAGACAGCAAAGCAAGCATGTGACAAGCCTCTTTCTGTTCATTATACCTTATCCTAGCATTGCACCATGAATCAATCCCAATGTCACACACTCTAGACCCAGCCACTTCTGAAAAGCCCCACCTATGACCGCATGAGGCTTTAGGGATACATCTAAGGACAATCCGTTACACTATCCTCCTGCTTTAGCTTCCTGAGTAGCTTTGAATATAGGTGTGTGCCACTTGGCTTGGCTTGGGACTTCTTGATCATACCAATATGATTTTTTTTCAGTTGCTATAGGTTAATGCAGTATTTTATTTATCTTGTCCATTAACTCACATTGGAAAACATTTTCAATATTTAATTGAACTTTAAGAGATCAGTTTTCATTTTTTTACAGCTTAATACTGGGTATTAATAAAAGCAATAGTCAGTAAAATTACAGCTAAAATTATTGTGTCAAAAACTTAGAAATAGGCCGAGGATTTAGCTCAGTGGTTTTACCACCTGCCTCACAAGCTCAAGGTCCCGAGTTCGATCCCCGGTACCAAAAACAAACAAAAAACTTAGAAATAAATGGTTGGTGTTGGTATGTTTACACACAACTCAGTTTTTGGTGTAAAGTTATTTGTTTGCAAGAAAAAACATTTGGTTTACTTCATTAATAGGAATATCTCTTAATGCTGGGATGGACCCTTCTTGGTATTTCTTCTGCTGTTGATTTTTAGTGTAGTTACCTGTGATTGTATGAATGGAGTTGAGTGGAGAGGTGCTCATCATGTTAACTCCAAATAAGAGTACATAACCAATTACTATAGTAACGAGGTAGACAGGCAATGCAATGGCCCAGTATTTTTGAGGCCAGTAGGTTAAGCCTAAGGAGTGCAGCCAAGATTCAGGAATGAAAGCCCACACAAGATAAAGTATGAAGCCAAATTGAGAGCTTAAGTACAAAGCCATAAATCACTGTTTTTGGCAATGGTGATGGTGAATTTTCCACCATTTTCCCCATGGCTTTTTTGGACAGTCTGCCCTGGGGTGCAAGAGGCCCTTGACCATGGGTCCTGCATAGGTCGACTCAGGCCCCTTCAACCCCTTCACCACCTCAGCCAGGAGTTCCATTTCTGGAGACTAATTCAAGACACAGCCACCTTTAACCTTAGGCAAACTATAGAACTGAATATCCATGTCCTCCTAATGAAAGTAAGAGGAAGGAGGAGATAGATTCCATAATTTCATAAAGATGATTCAAGCCTAACATTTTATGAATTATTTATGCAGTGTTATTTTTCTAAAATATTTTAATCAGATTTTGTGTGCTTGTAGAGCAACTGCTTATAATCGGGCTTCAGTGTACAGGAGGAAGTGAGATGAGTCTTGGAATTAGAGGACCTGCAGGTGAAGCTCTCTGCCTTCCAGAGCTTCAGTTTACAAGGGTCCCTCCCCTATCCATTTTCTGCACTTCCTCCACTGCACAGCCTGCCAACAATCCTCTCTTGGGAACTCCAACTTTTCACCCCAACAATACAAGAATGAACTGCGGGAAGGAGGGCCTTGGGGTACCCAGACGGGGCAGAGAAAATAGTTGAAGGCAGGAAGGAGAGGTGTAAGAAGGGAAAAGGGGAAGTACAGGAAAGAGAGGGTGAGACAGGCATAGGAAAGACAGCTTCGTGGGGACGACTTCCTGATGTCTCCTCTGACTTTGACTTCTTAGACTTCCAGAGCCCCTGTGCTTCACTGCCCAGCCCTTCAAGAGCTCTGGACATGGGAGCTTCTGAACTTTCTTTCCCTCTCTCTCCTCTGACCTTCCCGGAGCCTTCTTTTGAATCATTTAAAAGCAGCTCTACTAGTTCAGGTTAGGGAGATAAGATTTAACTATCTTATAACATTGTTCATATGGGAAATGAATTCTTTACTTTTTGTGGACCAACCTCTGAATACAACAATTAGTAAAGCTAAGACTAAGCTTCAACTGAAGTGTGTGTTGTTATAGACAGTTTCTTCCTCTTATTGACTCATATTTCTATGCATTCCCTAAAAGTACTGTACTTTCCACTGCCCTTGACCTCAGCTGAGATGATTTACCTCAAAGCAAAGGCAGCAGCAGCCAGTGCAGCATGAGGACACTAAGCAGTGCAGTCAGCGTGGTTACTACTCATGGTCCACTGGAGGAAATTGTCAAAGGAAAAAAACCAAGATCTCCCTATATTAGATGGTAAGGTGAGCCAAGCTTAGAGACAAGAGGAATCATCACTGTGGGCTGCCATGTGGGTAACTAGGGTAGTTAAACTAGTAAGAATGAAGGTGAATCCAAAGAATGGATGAATAGAGCAGAAGCAGGCTGGCATTCTCGGCTGGAGCCTAAAAGGGGGTCAGTGAGGGCCGCAAAGAAACTTTCATTATATATATCTAACTTCTTCTGTTCTTAAAAATGGGAAGCAGGGCAGGGGATGTAACTCCAAGGGCACAGTGCCTGGTTGGCAAGTGTGAGGCCCTGAGTTTCATTCCTGGTACCGAAGAAAGGGGAAGCAAATATAGCAAAATGTTAGCATTTGTTGAATTTTCTAAGGTGTAAGATTTGTTGATACCTACACACAGAGGCTCATTTCTGTCCCTTTCTATATGTTTGATATTTTTTTTTTTTTGGTACTGGGGATCGACCTCGGGTCTTTGCGCTTGCGAGGCAGGTGGTGGAACCACTGAGCTAAATCCCTAGCCATGAAATAGTTTTAATTATAAAAAAATAGTCTTAAAACTGAGCAGCACTGGGCCAGGGATTTAGCTCAGCGCTTCTGCTGCCTGCCTCACAAGCAGAAGGTCCCGAGTTCAATCCCCGGTACCAAAAAAAACCAGTAGCCTGTATACCTAGTTTTCACACGCACATATCCATGTGAAAAATGTGTATTTTTCTGAGTGGGTTTAAAGCATATATTTACATCATTTAAAAGTACACTGTAAAACTTCTCTGTTGTGATATAATTGCCTGTGTTCAACAGTGCAACTTTTTCCTTCTCAAGAATTTCTTCTATAAGCACTGAATGAAGACTCATTCTGATACTTTTTCTGTATTCCTAATATGCTTGGTTTTGTTCATAACAAACACTAAATATATTTGTTGCTTGCAGTACAGCATTTTTGAACATTCACTACTGATAATATTATGTTCCTTGTGAATATATGTTTACTCAGTGCAAAAAAATGTGTCTATGAAACTTTTGTATATGTTTGTGATGCCAGGGATAGAACCAAGGGCCTAGTAGGTACTAGCCAGGCACTCTACCACTGAGCCACATCCCTAGTCGATAACAGTGTTTTTTAAACTGAAGTCTACTGATTATGTGTAATTGAACAAAGTTCAAGAAGTTCATACAAAATGAAAAATCCTATAGAACTCATCCTACCAAGATTTGACTTACTATGTTCTTTCACAGAAGTACAATGTAGTACATACTTATGGCAGTAAAATTTACCCATATATCTGCAAAGTTTTAAGTATCTGGAATGGTTTTGCAAGGGCCATAAAATCCATCTTACAATTTCTTTGGTTATTTTTTAGATACTTCTGTATCATACTATGAAAAAAAAATACTGCTACCATTATTGTGAATTTATAATCTCAGTATAATTATAATGCCAAATCTTAAATTCTAAATAAATGACTTTCATAGTAGTACAAAATCATTATTCTAGATTTTGTACAAACAAGATGAATCTTCACACAAAAAGCAATCCTGTATTCTTTCAGTCAGTTCATGTACAGGGGCTGGGGATGTCACACAGGGGTGTGGAACATTTGCCTACTGTGCACCAGGCTCTGGGTTAGATCCCCAGTACCACAGAAGCAAAAAACAACTAACCATGTACAGAATCACTCACTCACTTAGTAAATGGTCTTTCATTTCACACTGTACCAGGCAGCAACTCTGTAGGCCTTAAAGGTTCACTGGTGAGCAGGATACAGCTTCTGCCATCATAGAGCTGGAGATTTTTCCAGAGGAGTGAAGATAAGTTTAGATCTGAAGGGTGGCCAAGAATTTTCAGGTAAGGATAGCAAGGCAGTACTGAAAGTACTTGTGGCAAGGGGGACAACACATATAAAGGTTATCTGGTACCTTGATGAACAGCTAGTAATGCTGCATGGCTCAGATACAGAGTGCAAAGGATATGGAAAGCCTATAGGAAAGGCTAAGACATAACACAGATCATGAAAAAATTGGAAGCCATGTTGAGGATTTTTTAAATGGATTTGTTCTTAGGACGGTGAAGCACCAGCTTGAAGGATTTTGAATGGGAGAAACATGGGGACAAGCTTGAAGGTGGACAGGACAGCAATAATGTTTGTAGTAATTCAGATGAGAAATGACACTGAAGTAGACCACAGCCATGACAGTAGTGACGGAAGATTTGGACAGATATTTTAAAGATTAAAGATAAAATCAGTAAGATAAAGTGATTGATAATTGGATGTGGGGAGAGTTATATTAGTAACTAAAGGGAATTTCTTCCATCTCCTCATCAGTACTCAATAATAGATTCATGTTAATGAAGGGTTTTTTCCCCCCAAGGAAAAAGTTGATAAAAGTAAATGAAGCATTAACTATGTAAATCAAGAATACCATTAAGGTGGCACACATGTGCAACCCCTGGTACTTAGGAGGCTGAGGCAGGAGGATTGAGAATTCAGGGTCAGCCTGGGATACACAAGGAATTCAAGGCCAGTCTAGATGACATGACAGACCCTATCTTGGGGGAAAAACAACAAAATGATGTTAACCATGCTTGCTGTCATGTTTACTTTTTCCAAAAAGTGAGTGTTTACTATTTATGTATAACATATTTACTATTTTTATGATATATCCTCATTCATCATTGCCATTTTCCTGGCTTACCCTAGGTCACATATGGCTTAATTAAGTCATGGAACAAAGACATAGAACAGCTAAAAGCCATTCTCTATAGGATGAGAATATTAGCTATCTTTATCACAGAAAACCTTGTGCTTGAAGGATTTCTTTCATTCTAGCTTCTTTTCCTCAACCCCTTGCAAGAGAAGGGAAAGTTAGGGCCAATCCTTATTTTGACTTGGTATCATTTTTAATTGACCCAAAGAACGGGGGAAGAAGAGATCATCTGGGAGACCAAGAAGGCCTTCAGCCTAAGACCTTCTGAGCTTTGGTATCTTGTGGTAGAGATCCCGTTTCCACACACACACACACACACACACACACACACACACACACACACTTGGAAACATGGCCCTGGAGAGAGGAGTGAGCAGGGTAGAGGCAGGTACGTTTAGAAGTCATGAACACAGGTAGTAGCTCAAGTTGGTGGAGTGTAGAGTAAGAGGAGGCACGGTGGAGCCTGGTAGGGTGCACATACAGACAGACAGTACAGGAGCAAGCCTGGATGGGAGGCGCCCCCAGGAGCAGCCCAGCTGTTAGGGGTTGGTAGAATTTGGGGAAGGGTACCTGACCTTTCTAACCACAGGTTTTGTTACCCTGATTCACTTCCTCTTGGGGATCTTACCAGTCAGCCACTGCCCTGTGCTTGCTTTGGGGAATGCAGCTTCTTTTTTACAACTGAGAATAGTAAGGCTTTGCATACTACCTAGAGATAACAGCAGGAAATCACAAATGGAAAGTAGCATGATTAGTTTAGGAAATTTTTTTTTTTTTTTTTTTTTGTCCAGGGATTGAACTCTGGTCCTTGACCCTGCGAGGCAGGCAGGCGGTGGAACCACTAAGCTAAATCACTGGCCCCATTTTAGGAAAAATTTTACGTGACTGCTTTCGTTGCTCCTGGAATCACCTGGTCTTTTAGGGCCATTTATAGATTCATTTCTTCCACTCTTCATTCTTCTTTTCTCCCTTGGTACTAGGGCTTGAACCCAGACCCTTGGCGTTGGGCTACACCCCTGGTCCTTTTTATTTTTTTTTAATTTTGAGACAGGGTCTTGCTAAATTGCCCAGGCTGGGCTCAAATTTGAGGTTTCAGGCCATTCACAATAAAAATGTGTGAGAAAAAGAATGTTGTGGAAGTGTATACTCACAGTTCTTTATGTAGGATGGATGAGATTCTTGACATTTTAAAATGGGCAGTATGTGGTAAAGTTTCTTGCATTGAGTTTAACCTACTTTTCATCTATATTTGTATGCAAAACTTTTGTACAAAAGTTAACATGAAAAAAAAAAGTTAACATGGTAGTAAAAATATACATGGTATCTTTTCTCCGAAAGTTGAAACAAAAGGGCTGAAAACTATTGCCTGTGGAGGTTGAGAGTTAAAGAATGTGCTAGAGATTAAATCCGCGGACAGGAAGAAAGAAGTGGAGTCATAGCATTGAGGTGAACACTAAAAAGTTTTCCTCAGAAGGGAAAAGTACTTACTGTTGTATAGGATTTTTAAATTTTTATTTATAAGCTGGTATTACCAGTTGTACCCGATTTCTGAATATTTATTAGGTAAGTAGTAAAAATTGCTTACCCAGAGCCCTAGAAACATTTCCTGCACTCTTGTAATAATAAGCCCCCCCCGCACCCAGCTCTTCATTTCTGATACCTTCCTCCAATTAAAGGGACAGAGGAGCCTGTGGAGAAATGACTGATTTCTAGAAACCAGGCTGAAGATGTGTAAGATGAACCGGGATGGAACATTGTACGTCGCTCTAAATTAAGGAAGTGCTTGAAAAACAAGCCAGGAATGGGGATGTACCTCAGTGGTAAAGAGCTTGCCAAGCATTCATGAGACCTAGGGTCTGAGCCACAGCCTGCAAAAGAAAAACAAAATGGAGAGGGGACCCAATCCAAACTAAAATACAAACCACATAGATAAGGGTTTCTCCTGGGGATGCAGGAGGCAGATGAAAGAGTTCCCAATGGCCAAAGAATGTTGAAAATCAAAATAAAAGTACATCAGATTATGAGCTAAAATATATATCCATCTCTGTGTGAGTCCATAATGATATAAATCAGGCATCTGATAACGTTTTTTTCTTTTTTACATGAAACATTTTTTTTTTTCTGGTCCTAGGGATTGAACAAAGTATGTGGGATGAGCGATACCATTTGGGCCTGCTTTGGAAGTTACAGTCTGCTGTTTTATTCTATCCTGAGAGCTTAGAATAGTGGCTTGGCTCACAGAACTCATGAATATGTGATGAGTGAATGAGCATGTGAAGCAGGTTGGTTAGGAGTACAGTGTGCGACAGGGAGACCAGCTCGGGTGCTGCTGCTGTGTTCTGAGCCTGGCATACGTCATACTGGAAAGGAAAGGCAGATTTGGAGAGAAACTGAGGAGATACAAATTGCGGAATTTTTGTGGCCATTTAAATGCGGAAGAAAGGATGGGAGAAGTAAAGGGGGAAATCTAGACTCTCGATCCTAAAATTGGGGACTCCCTGTCGGTCAAATATACCAACTATGTGCCAGATAGTACTTTGAGTGCTGGAGGAGATATCACGAAAATGAGTCCTTTCTTGGAAGGATTTTTCAGGCCTGAAAAAGTAGTAATACTTAGCCTCATGAATTGTGGCACTGTTTAGAAAGAGTCAGCTTTGAGGGAAAAGAGGGACTCAGTTTTGGAAGTGTTAAAACTGAAGCTATTGGTACCGAAATGGCCAAGTGGAGATTCTTGGAAGACTTGGGACTTGAACTCACAGCTAGAGATCATCTTAAAGGTTTTCTTTTGTGTTTTTCTGGTGGAAGGAAGAAGGACGATTTTGTTTTCCCCCTTGCCCCATTTTATTTTTCCTGGTGGTTTTATGTTAAGTTTAATAACTTTAGAAAATGATGATGGCTTCCCCTACCAAAGATGACTTTTTTTCTTTCTTTGACAGTGGCTTTGGGAACCCATCTCTTATGGAACTGGGTAGGTCTTACACAGGTCACTTTGACCTCTTGTGAGCATATGAAAGGGACAATTTCATGGGTCTGTGCAGTTCCACAGGTCTGTGCAGTGCCATTTAAACCTGGATCTTTTAGCTAACACTGAGCACGTGAGGGATGTACTGATGCAGAGAAACTCGGAGACCATTTCTACTCCAAATTCACAGACTGTCATCTTAGCTACCAGCAATGTGGGGTAATTAGTGGGATAGTAATGCTTCTGTTTGGTTCTTAACAGAAAGGCTCTCTCAGTGAATCGTGTCACTAACATTTTTTGCTCCATTTTCTAACATTAGAATAATTTATAGACCATGAAGCAGGATGTAACATTACATTAGTAAACAAATGTACCTGTACTTCCTTCCTCACCTTATTTATATCTTTGCTTTAGAGAACTTTGTTCTTTTCTCATGTGGTATTTTTTCTTCCAAAGATAGTAATGTGTGTGTGTGTGTGTGTGTGTGTGTGTGTGTGTGTTACTGTTGAGTCAATTCAGGGCCTTGTGCATGCTAGGCAAGTGCTCTGCCACTGAGCTCCATCCTAACCTAAAAGTAGTATTCTTGTGTGAGTTGTACCTGTATATAAGTTAAACTGAGTTACTCATGTTTTTTGACTCCTTGTAAAATTTTTGGAGGAGAGCCTCTATTGGTAGCAAAAAGTAGTGGATGCAAATGAAGGGAAAGGCCTACCTCAGCTCTGAAAAAATGACTGCTGTGAATTATGTAGTAGGAAAGTTTTATTTTGAGTCATCTTAGAAGTGTTCCTTGTCCCTACAAGTATTTTAATGGCAAGTGACTTAGTTTTGTTGCTGGAGGCAAAGGATTGTTCTCTTGGTGTCTCCTTAGCAGAGAATACAGGTGTTAGCAAGAAAGGAAGATGTGTCTTATATTGTGTGATAAAATACAAAAGAAGTGCTAGTATTAATATGGTTTCCCAGAAGTATATTGGATAAGTGATTCTCATAGCAAGTAGACATCTAGTAATAATTGGTGTTGTTCAAGTAATAAACTCTTCTATATTTTATATATAAGGAAACCTTGGCTCAAGGAAATCGTGATTTGCCGTAGACTGTGAGAATAGTAAAAATCAGTTACTAAGTACTATCAAATACATGGTTCTTATTAACCTGAAAGTTACTTGCACTTTCATCAAATCAGTTACAACTTCAGTGACTTTACTACATTTATTTTTTAATTGGTATATGTTTTTGATACATAAGAATTAGAATAATCTTGGAGAATTGGTTATATACAGATTGAACCTTAATCTTTTTTGCTCCCTCTCCCTTTAGATGTTCTTTCTTTTTTCTAATTCATTCATTCAGTCATTCATTCATTCATTTTTGGTACTGGAGATTGAACCCAGGGCCTTCACACTGAGCTACATTTCCATCCCTTTTTTATTTTTTATTTTGAGACAAGGTCTTGTTAAGTTGCCCAGGCTGGGCTCCAATTTGCCATCCTCCTGCTCAGCCTCCAGCATGTGCCACCATACCTAGCTTCAATGAGTCTTTAAAGTTTTTTTTCCTTATTTCATATTTTTACTAGAAAAGTGGTAGTATTAGCATACTACCTGACCAGGGTTAGGAGTGAAAACGTTCTTTATTCCTTTTTATCAGAGAACTCTAGATCCTAGATTCATCGCTGAGGTTTTTACAAGTAAATAAGCTACTATGTTCTATGCTTGGTGGTAGGCTGCACAGTGCCTGGTACAGTTGTTGTGTAATAAAGAATTTGTCTACTCTTTGATCTGATCGGGCTCTTGGCACTGAATTCCAAAAACCCTTAGAATTTCCTGAGTGATAGGAAGGTTATGCAAATGAGATGACTAATGATGGGTCATTTGGTAACTTCAGGGTTACCATACTTCAGGGTGGGAGCTGTTCCATAGGATCTACCTTGATTGTTGTCAGATTTGAACAGGGAATGGAGGAGATTCGAAATTGAGTTCAGTCCTGTGGCCAGTGATTTAGTCAGCCATGCCTATATGATGAGGCCCCAGTAAAAACTCTGGACACTGAAGCTTAATGGTGCTTCCTAGTAGGTTGATAGAGGGGGTGCGCTCACGTGTGTGTGTGTGTGTGTGTGTGTGTGTGTGTGTGTGTAGGTGTGTAGATGTAGATGGTATGCCTCAATTTTACAAGGAAAAGGTATGCAACCCCTGCTTTCCCACCAAGATCTTGCCCTGTGTGCCTCTTCATTTGGTTCTTAGGATTTGTATCCTTTGTAATAAAATTGTAATCATCAGTATGCCACTTTTCTTTGAGTTCTATGAATTATCCAGCGAATTATCAAACCTGAAGGGCTTATGGGAACTTAATATTTCTAGCCAACCTGTCAGAAGTGCAGATATCATGGGCACCCCCAGAATGTGGCTGGGATCTGGAATGAGTGCGGTCCTTCTCTTACTCAGTCCTCCTTCACTGGTGGAGTCTGCACTGCCTGGTTAGTGAGAGAATTGAATTGTAGACACCCAATTGGGATTGAAAGAGAGTACTGTAACTCTTGTCATATACTCTTTGTTTTCAATGAATAAATTCAGTAATTGATGTGTATTTAGTATAAAGCTAAATGTTATGACTACTTAATTTTTTTTTTTTTTTTGGTACTGGGGATTGAATTTGGGTCCTTGTGCTTGTGCAGCAGGCGTTGAAACCACTGAGCTAAATCCCCGGCCATGACTGCTTAATTTTGATGTAATAAGAAGTAAAGATACTGAGGATCTCTTAATTTGGAGCTGACTGGGTTGATATTGATATAGTCTTAATAAAATCTTAATTAAAATAAACTTTGAAGATGCTGGCTTTCTTGTTGAATATTCCTCAGTAGGGTCAGTGGATTTGTAGAGGTTCATCTAGGTTCTTTTGCTTGATTATCTTTATGAACAGCATCCCAAATGTGCACGATCCTTGACTTAGAGGTTGTGGGCTTAGAAAGGCTACCAGCTCATTGTGGCTAGAACACATGGTCTTAGATTAGTAGTGGGTGTATGATTACTGTGGATAAAAAACAGGCAGATATTCTGTTCCATATTTGAAGAACTGTATTCACTGTGTATTGTATTTGAACATAGTAACATGTGAGGTGGAGAATCACCAAGGAATAGATGGCAGAAAATGTATTTAGGGATTGTATTACATGCTGAAGGTCAGACCAACATATAAAAACTTGAGCTAGTACAGAAATGTATAACCAGCTAACTGCTGTCACTGCTGTAACAACCCCAAACTCTGTCTTGAGACAATAAAAATTTATTTCTCCCTCACTTTTAGTCTGAAGTGGATGAGGGGTACAGGGCCTGTACTTTGTAGAGCCATTTGGTAAGCTGACTTTCTTCCATCTTGAAGCCTCATTTGCATTTGTGTTTAGCTGATGGACAGCAGAGGAGAGATAGATTGTACCCCAAGCCTGGGTGTAACACAGTCACTCACATCTCACTGTCAAGAACTAGTCATTTGCTTCCAACTCCAGAAGCTAGGGTACAGGAAGAAGAGAACCCAGGTGTTGGTGAGGAAATGTAGGTACATTATGTGTGGGACTGGAAGGTATTTGTTTTGTTTTTGTTTTTTTCTTTTAAAATTAATTTTATTGGTACAGTTTTGACATGCATAATGGTCACATTCATCATAGGAAATTTGTACCTGTACATAATATATCTTGATTCTTCTTTTTTTCCCCATTCCCCTCCTGTCCTTTCAACTCTTCTTCCCCTCTCCACTTACAAAACTTTTTTGCTATTGTTTTACTTCCATTCTTTATTTTTTATCCCTATTCCCTTCTTGCCCTTTCTCCTCCCCCCTCCCTTGTTCCCCTTCCCATTGAACATTTTCTTCCTACTTCCCAATATCTATCATCCATTTGGTCCTTACTTACACTTCCAGTTTCTCACTCTGAGAAAACTTTCTGCCTCTTTTATCCCATCCAGACCACTGGGATTAGAACAGTGCTAAACTAATCACTCACATGTAGTGATTTAGTAATCACATGCCCTTAACCTCAGCATCACACATTTCAGATTCAACTACCTCTGAAAAACAAAGTCCCATCTCATCTGCATGAGGCTTTGGAGGGACATCTAAACACCAACCACAACATTCCTCCCCTGGCTCCCCAAAGACTCATGCATATCCCTTTATGCAAAAAAGCATTTAGTCCATTTCTAAGAGTTGCCAAAGTCCTAATAATTTCAGGATTGCTGAAAAGTTCAAGTCCGAAGTCTCCTCTGAGATTTAAGGCAGTCTTAACTGCAAGCTCCTGTACAAATGAAAAGAAAGTCAAACATTTCCAACATTCAATGCCACAAGATAGACATTACCATTCCAAAAGGTGCAAACAGGAGGCTACAAAGGAATAGGACCAAAGTAAGTCCAAAATCCAGCAGGCCAAACATTACATTCCACAATTCCACTTCCAGCATCCAAGGCAATCTATGGCAAGTTGTGAACTCCAAAGGGCTTGGGTGGCTCTGCCCCTATGGCTCTTCTGGTGGGTGTAGCTCCCATGGCTTCTCTCTGGGGCTGGCTCAGTTCCCTCTTTGCAGTTTTCCTCAGACAGTCTACACTTCTGGCTTTTCCATACTTCTGGGGTCTCCACTGTACCTTTTGCTTCACACTCACAGCTTCACACACTGCCCTCACGGGCACACTGCTTGGCCTCCCAGGCCTTCTTCTGAAATCTGGGTGGAAGCCGCTCACAACTCTTGCATTCCGCATGCACCTAAAACCAGTGCTAAGTTCTGTTGCCAGCTGGAGCAGTAGTAGCCAGTCTTCCCTCTCTCTTGGCTGTAGGGGTCAAGTGCTTGGATTGCTGAGCACTCTGAATCCAATTCTGATGAACAACCTCCCTAAGCCACCATTTTGAAACAACTTCCCTAGGCTGCTGCCATTCTGGAACATGGTGCTCTGGGGCTTCCTTCTCAAAGCAAAGTTCTTCATTTGCAATTTTGAGGCTGCAAAGGGTGGAGTCCTGCTGCTTCCTGTGATGTCCTCTGGCCATCTTTTCTAGTCTCCTGTTCCTTCTGAGCACTCAAGATCTGCTCTGTTCTGTCTTTGCAGTCCACAGCTTTACTGGAGCTTCCTTTCTGGCCAAACTGGAAATATTTTAAATCATTCTTCTGGGCTTTTTGCTCTTGATTCTAACATAGATCTGGCTAAAAGCCCCCAACAGTAGCCATCCCATTGCCTCAGTATTTGACTGCCTTGAAATTTCTTCTGCAAGATTAATTAGTTCACCACCCATAATCTCAGTCTCAGGCAAAGTTATCTGGACATGAACAAAATGCAAATAAACACTCTGCTAAGCCATAACACACATCATCTGGAGTCCAACAGCCAGTGCAGTCCTTTTTACCAGCAGAAATCTCCTGAGCCTGGTCTTTACCCGCTTTCTGGTCTTCTGAGCTCTGGCCAGAATCTCCCATACAAAACAGCCTAAAGGCATATCAGCACTGCTTCTGTAGCCAGTGTCTCCATATCTTCTCTAACTCTTCCCCTTCCCACAAGTCCATTCCAAAGGCTTTTGAGCCACATGGCTAGATAATGTCACAGCAATGACCCCACTACTCTGGTACCAAATTTCTGTGTAAGTTACCTTTTTTTATTGCTGAGACAAAATACCTAACACCCAAAGTTAGAGGGGAGGGAGTTTATTTGGCTTACAGTTCATAGAGGTTTCTGTCCATAATCAGCTGGCTCCGAAACAGGGATGACAAACAGGCATGGCAGAGCAGAAACAACATGGCATGCACAAGGCAGCAAAGGTAACAAGGGCAGGAAGGTATTTGTAATGAATCATTCCTTTATTCCTTCAGTTCAGAAGCCCTATAGGCACCTTTCTGAGCTCTTTATTTTAGTTGTTTTTGTATGTTTCAGTAAAGGTTTTTGGAATTTAGAATTCTCACAGTGTCTATAGGTCTGTGGTACACCAGAATAACTTAGCTTTTGTTCTTGTCCCGGGATTATTCAAACCTCAGACTGTGGAGGGGAAGTCTGACTATTAGTATTACCACTGTTTGACTTTTTAAAATTATTATTGTCATCATCATCATTTTGAGGCTTTCTTGAGACTGGATCTTGCTGTGTAGTTCAGGCTGGACTTGAACTCACTGTGTAGCCCAGGCTGGCCTCAAATTCACAGTGTCCTCTGACCTCAGCCTCTTTACTATTAGATTACAGGTGTGCACTACCACACTTGGCTGTTGACTCTTTAGAGGAAGAACTCCAGCATCTCTTTAGGGATATCTGGTAGCTGGAACATCTGGATAACCCATAAAAGACATCCAGGAGTTTTGACACTCGGCAAAGCTGCTGAGTCCTAGAGTCCTAATGTGAGTTTATTGTCAGTCCATGTCCCTAGTGTAGTAAACTTTGCTCCAAGAGCTGATGCTTCACAGTTATGAGTGCTAACAAGATGATTTAGTGAGGCCATAGTAAATAACACATTTTAGCTTATATATGTGTAGAGTGATTTACAAAAGTAGATTACTTTTAAGATTCAATACAATATATATGCCTGTGTCTTTACCTTAAATATTGAAATATAAATTGTGTCTTGCTGTCTTGTCTAGGCTGACCCCAGCTCCTGGGTTCAAGTGATCCTCCTACCTCAGCTTCCCAAGTAGCTGGAACTACAGGTGTGCCACCACACCTGATTTTGCAATGTAATTTAAAAATACACCTGGTTTTGACCCGAGAGTGGTGGCACATGCCTGTAATCCCAGTACTTGGGAGGCTGAGGCAGGAAGATCACCACGAGTTCAAGGCCAGCTTAGGCTACAGAGTGAGTTCAAGGCCGGTCTGGACTATATAGCAAAACTTTGTCTCAAAAAACCAAAAATAAATAAATAAAACTTGGTGTTTAGAGCAGTTTTAGATTTACAGAAAAATTGTGATGATCATACATAATTCCCATATATACCCCCTCCATACAGCTTCCCCTATTGTTAACATCTTGTAGTAGCTTGGGACATTTGTTAAAGTCAGTGAATGAATATTGATACATGACTGTGAACTGAAGTCTGCACCCTAGCTTTTACCTAATGCCCTTTTTCCTCTTAGAATATATTCCAGTATGTTCCGTCCCATTCAGTTGTCATATTTTCCTAGGCTGCTCTTGGCTCTGACAGTTTCTCAGACTTCTGTTGTCCTTGACAATTTTCAGGAGTACTATTGGGTACATAACTGGTTGCTACTCTTGGAATTTGATCTTTTACTTACTAGACTGGAGTTTGGAATTATATGTTAAGACTATGTTTAACCTTACAAGAAATTGCTGAACTGTCTTCCAGAGTGGCTGTGCCATTTTGCATTCCTACCATCAAGGAATGAGAGTTCCTATCATTTCACATCCTTGTTAGCATTTGATAGAATTGGTTTTTTGGTACAGTGGCTGAGGTACAGTATTTAAAGTTGGTCATTTAGTCTTGCTATCGTACTTTATTATATCTTACTGTAGAAACACTAGCTTTCACTTGCTATTTCTCTTGAAAGTACCCTTAAGAAGAGGATTTGTGTGCTTTTCCCCATATAAATAACACATGTTTAAATGGCATTTCACTTACTACATTAAAATTACCTGTTCTCCTTGCTTTCTTGTTACTAATAGCACAGAAGCTACATTCCATTGGTTTTAAGCTACAGTCTTGGTGTTATTGTTCCATGTTTAATTGCTTTTGTTGACTTTTTATTCCCATTTTTCATTCTTCAAAGTCATTTTTGCTTTTTTGTTTTTTCTTTGTTCATAAAGTTTTTTATTTCTGTTACATTATGTAGTTTTGTACCAATGGCTAGAAGCAGATCGTCATGGCAAGAGCCAAGATGCTGCCAATACGACTTCAGGTAAAAATAAGCTAAAAAAAAAAAAGATGGGGTGTTAGAAATTATGATGTTAATTCACCCCAAGCCTGTTATAAATGCTTTCTTATTTGGTTTTGCTTGGACAAACATAGGAATTAGTTTGTATTCTTTTCTGTCATCTGTATCTTACTTTTCAATAAAGACTCATTTGCTTCAGGCCTTGAAAAGAATGTACTCACTATCCTTTAAGCTCTCTTGGCATATATTTCCTCCTTTGTTAGGAGAAAGGCTTAATTTCAATTTCAATTTAGTAATTACTTGCAAATATTTGGAATTAACTTTGAATATAATTATGGTGAGGACATTAATATTTGAGTTTTGGGGCTTGGGGTTGGGGTGGGAGAGGAGTGCTGAGATTTGAACCCAGGGCCTCAGAAGGTTATTTGTACCAATTCATAATTTTTTAGGATAATATTTAAAAGGTAAATTTTAACTTAAGTAAAAGGACGTTTATGTACAATTTCTGTTTCCTGGGAATCTAAATTTTCAGACCTAGTCATTTTACCTGTTTAGACCTAGCAGTAAATTCTAAGAGATTTTTAAAACATGCATTCAAAATGTGAAGTGTAGGTTGTTCTCCCAGTTCCAGTGCCCAAAAGCCAGCTCCAAGATTCTCTTCTTTGGCTGATCTTAGTAGAAAAGCTGCATCTACCCATTTTTAAATCCTTAACAGTGATACCAAAACTTCTGCATAGTTGATTCTTTCCTTTATTTCTTCCAAAATAATATTTGCCAAGACAGCTATCTATATAACAACCATCTTTCCTACTGCTCCCTTTTTTAACAGTGTAAGAGGTGGTGGTAATGGTGGTGGTGGTGGTGGTTTTTTCTTTTGTTAGATTTTGTGTTAGTGTCCTGTGGGTTTTATGTCTTTGTGAAATTCTGTCTCTGGAAGTGATTCCTTCTCTCTCCCTTTGATTCATTATGCCTCAAGAAGGTACAGCATTCCTTAGGCAACAGAACAGTCATTGAGTATGGCTCTCTCTCTTGACTTCTTTGATTCACTGCCTGCCCTATTAATAACTGATATGCAAATGAAGACAATGTTACTATTTTAATCATACACAGGCAGGAATTCATGAACAGGTAAGTGGTACAGGGAGACCTACCCTGGGTTATGTGCTGTTTCCTTTGCTCCTGCAGTTTTCCTGCTTCGCTTCAGTTGTGGATGTAAAAACAAGCATTTGGTCTTGGATGGAGGACAGAGGAGAAGAGGGTGTCAAATGTCTCTCAGTTATCTCAAGATATGCTTGTTGCCAAATCATCATAGTCAGCAGCATACACTTTTAGGACCAAGAGGGAAATTTTATTATGTTTTGTTTTTTCTTCAAGTTAAAGTGAAATGAAATATAACTTTCTTTTTAATAAGAAGCAGATAATTTAAAAATTCTTAATGTTCACATGAAAATCTAGTAATAGCTTGAGACTATCATGTACCTGAAATAACAGTTTTGAACCCTGACTGTTCTTCAGCCACATTGACTCATGGACAATTTCACATTTTTCCGTTGACCTTCACACACACACACCCATCCCCAACCTCCCCAGCACTGAGGATTGAACCCATGGCCTTTAAACTGAGCTACCTTTTCAGCCCTTTTTGTTTTTTATTTTTAGACAGGGTCTCTCACTAAGTTGTCCAGTCTGTGCTCAAACTTGCAATCCTTTTGCCTCAGCCTCCTGGAGTGCTGAGATTATAGACATGCCCCACCATGCCCTTGACCTTTTCATGTCTATGTCACTTCACTTAGGAGTATGGTGCAGAAACTAATGAACTCTCTTTAAGGATGCTTTTAACAGTTTCTCTTCTGGGAACAAAAGCTTTCCACTCTTAGCAGAGGGAGGTCTGGACTAGAAAGATAGAGAAGTGGTGTTTGCCTAAGCAAGTATGGCATCCCAGGGAGAATGATTTTAGTCAAGGGCTTTAGTTAGAAACAACAGTTTACTTGCCTTGGCAAATATATTTAAATTATGTGTTCTCATTCAGAAAAGCTCCCACATGCTTCCCCAGCAAGGTTTTAGAGTGTGACTTTTCCCTCCTTCTGTGACTTGTTAGGTTTTGCACTCAAAGGTGTTTTAGTGTGTCTTTTCATATTTTTACCCAAAGTGGAAATTGATTCTTAACAAGATATCAAAGAATGACTCATAAGTCATACTGCTTTATGATGTTTTTAGTTGTGCACATATTGGTAAATAACATTGTGCTATCATAACTCATGTTTTGCACTTAATTAGAACTTACAAAGTAGAATTCATAGATGACAGAATGAAGTTATTCCAAAGTGTTCTTATTTGTTGATCCCAACTTTTTGACATTGGTAATTTAATATCTATCCACATTAAAATATTTTATTAAGACATGCAAGAATAACAGGTATTATGGTAATTAATTTGGTCAAAGAATTAAAGAACTGATTTAACAATTGTTCTTGAATTTTCTCATATGAAATAGTTTACTTCTTTATCTTTCCAGAATTTTGTCAGATAAATTTGCCTTAGTAGATTAGCTCATTTTTTATAAATGGTTAATGTGGTTAGTGTATTCTGTCCACTAAACTAGACAACTCAGTAATGATGTTTCTAGTTTTGTAATTTGGTTCCTAAAGAACCTGGATATAAAATCACAAGTATCAGAGATTTTTATGTAAACTCAAAATTGCCTGCCCTGTGCCCTGCAGCACTGAGTCTGTATATAAAACTTAAGAATGGTAAAAAGTAGATTAGCTTATATCAAGATATTTCTTTCTTTTTTTTTTTTTTGGTACTGGGGATCGAACTCAGGACCTTGTGCTTGTGAGACAGGCACCAGAACCACTGAGCTAAACCCCTGGCCAAGATATTTCTTTAGTGAGTTAACTATTTCCATATAAAAGTATCAGCCTGTATTGAAATGAGTATAATAATTATGTTACAGCAATGATTATATTAGTGTGTCTTGATTTATTTTAGTATCAGTAATATAGCTAGTGTTTTAAAATTCAGATTCTGAAATTTTAAGTGCCAGTCTCTTATTCAGAATTTTCAGTTGTCTATTGGGGATTTTACAACTCACAGTATTAGAAGTAGAACTGCAGTCAAACCTCAATATTATCAGTAAATATATAGACAAAAGAAAATAGAAAACTATGACACACTTTTGAAAACGCTGTAGATGTTAACTAATTAATTATTTGTTGTAGGTGAAAATTTTGACCAGAGTCCTTTGAGAAGAGCATTCAGATCCAAAGTTCTGGCTCACTACCCTCAGAACATAGAGTGGAACCCTTTTGATCAAGATGCAGTGAACATGGTTTGTATTTTTCTTTTCCTCTATAGTCTTATCTTTAACTTTTCTTTTATTTTGTTAAGATGACAATAGTGGCTATATTTTGAATGTCTGCATTATTTTATTTAATTGAATCCTTTCAATAATTATGTAAGAAACATAATACTGCCCACATTTTGCAGATATGTAAACTGAAGCTCAAAGTTACTTTCCCAGGGTTCCCACAGCCAATAAATGTTTACAAGATACCATCAAAACCCATTTTATTTCCTACTATTAAGGTAGTTTGGGGGTTTGTATTAATTAATATATAGATGCTTTGATAAGCAGTAATACTACTACATCTGATGGAAGGGGCCTGGTTAGTTTTCATATTTTAAGAAATATTGCATGATGGCCCTGTAATTCATCATTTTCAAAGACAGTATGAGGCTAGAATGGAACCTAGATGTATAGTTTAGACATTAGTAGGTATTTGTAAGGAATCTGAACCAATATAATGAGTGGTGATTAAGTCTCCTTTAGAGATTCTTAGAAATAAAGTAGGTCATAGTTCTCCTATCACTTTAGGAAGAATCCTGCGTAGAAGCCTAGATAATATTTTGGATTGCCATCAACTCTGTGATTACATAATTCAGGAGGCCCCAAAGTAAGTAAATCAGGTATCAGGCTTCACGCACACAGGAATGGTTAGTGGTGGGCTGAGGCCCTGTGATACAATTCTTTTTGAGAATTTTAATGGTAAAACCAAAAAATATAAAAGATCCCACTATAACCTGATACTCTAAGGAAAGGAAATTAATATTTATTAGATGCCTGCTAGGGACTTCAGGTATGTTATTTTTATATATGTGTTTACATGTCCCAGTGTGAACTCTTGTTCATATTTTACAACTTTCAGTAATTTATGCAGCTGGGTGTGATGGCACCTGCCTGTAATTCCAGCACTTTTGAGAGGTTGAAGCAAGAGTATCGGCTAATTCAATTTGGCAATCTAGGGATACCCTGTCTAAAGGGGAGAGGGCACACCCAGAGATCTAGGTCAGCGAAGGCCCTGGGTTCAACTCCCAGTACTACAAAGCAAAACAAAATACCCACAATAGTAATAATAATATTAATTTATCCAAAATCATACAGTGAAAATCTGAGGCTAAATCCAGATCATTTTTATCCTCTAGCTCACTTTTTTCCTCACTTGCTCTGTCGCCTCATGTATTTTAGTGCAGAAATGATATGGGCCAGGCTTACTGGCATTTTGCATCATAGTAAAGCCTTTGCATTCTTGGCCTTCAACAGGGAGGGGAGAGTGATAGCATGGTTCTTTTTGTAACATTGAATGCCTGAAGCATTTGGCACTTTGACTTAGATTCTTTACAGAGCACAATGTAGTTATTTTCCCAGACTGTTACCTAATACCAGAATAACCAGAGATGCCAGGGATCAAACTCAGGTCCTTGCACTTGGGAGGCAGGCGGCGGAACCACTGAGCTAAATCCCCGGCCCAGAGATGCTTTTTTGTTGGAAGTTAATGCTATGGATGTCTGGCTTCGTCTTTGGTGAAGATAGTACTATTTTGATGCGGGGTAGAACACAACTGGTAGTTATCTTTATGCAATTTAGAGGAGCCTAAACAAGCTTCTGACTAAAATAGTCAACAGACAGCAGTGACAAAAAATAATTCAACAGCTGCTTATGTCAGCAAGTTAATAAAAAGGTTTTAAGGAAAAGTGTCTAACAGAAGCAGTGGGAAAATGGGTAAAAATTAAATAGATTATAATTCTCTCCTTAAATTAGTTAAATATTTCAAAGTATAAATTGTTCTGTGAGGAAATCAAAGCAGTGTCCAAAACCAGGTTCCTAGAATATGACTCTAATAGTTCAGAACAAAATGCCACACTTGGTGTGCTCTCTTTCCTTTAATCATTTGAATGAATTAATAGTGAGATACCCGTGGTAGCTTTTGCCTCTATTTGCAAAGCATTCATCATTAAAGCAATTATCAGATGGCTTGATCTGTCTGTGATACTTTCTTTAACGCTTGCTTCTGAGGTTATTTTATGTAAGCAACAAAAATTTCCCTCTGAAGAACAAATACAAGCACCACGTAGCAGTTTGGTTTTTGCTGCAAATTTAAAGGGATTTGCTAGCAGTACTTGAAAATCTGTGAAAAACATTCTTTTAAACCAGTTTGCTTTGGGGCCATAGATTTACTGCCCTTAATTTCTTCTGTGATTTATTAGTAAGTGCATTTGTTTGAAGCCATAATTTATTCTCACCTCTCGGTGTACAGCTTTGTCTTGCCTTTAGCAAAATCCCACTCCAAGCCTTCTGTAGTGTTAGTCATTTTGCTAAGAAGCCACATTGATGCTTTGATTAAAGGCCATTAGTTTCACACATAAATTAAGTACCAGGAGCAGTGAACTTGGTTAAGTAAAAAAAAATCCCATGTGTACAAGTGCCGTGCAAATATGGAAAATATGTGACAGGTAAAATTAATTTTGAATTATTTTTGTTTTGTTGCTGACTCAGATTTTATGAAAAAAAACAAGGTATCATAAAACAGAACAATACAACGAACAGTTACATACCCGACACCCAGAACTAACATACATCAACATTAACATGTATCTTTTGTCTTAGGGGTTTTTTGTTTGATTTATTTGCAGTACTGGCAGTTTTTGGAGGGGGGGGGTACCAGAGATGCAGCGCCACTCTGCCACTGAGCTACATCCCCAGTCCTCTTTATTTTGTTTTGAAACATTGCCTCACTAAATTACCCAGACTGGGCTCAAACTTTGAATCTTCCTGCCTTCTGAGTGGCTGGGATTTCAGGCATGTGCCACCATATCTGGCATGTATCTTTCATGTTAAATGAAACAAAGCACTGCAAAACAGAGCTGAAGTTCTTCCACTCTTCCCCTAGCTCCACTTTTGTGTCTCTTTGAGGTAACCTGCGTGTTAGCATCTGTGACTGTGTACAGTAATATTCTAGTAGGTTGATCTTATCCTTAAGAATGTGTGGCACCTAGGAATTCTCAGGAAGGAGGAAAACATGGTCAATACTGTACTTTCTTACTTTCCTAGTTGCTGAGACACAGTACCCACACCTGCAATTTAGAGAAGAGCTTTGTTTTAGCTCTCATTTTCAGTTCCTAGTTGGCCAGCTCTGAGTCAGAAAGATACATAGTGGAAGTGTCTGGCAGAGGAAAGCTGCTCACATCATGGCAGCCAGGAAGCAGAGAGTAAAGGGAGGAGTCAGGGAGGAGGGAAACTCTGCCAGGCCTCACCTCTGCTGTCCTCATCTTCTCACCACAAGTCAGCTGTGAGCTCCCATGATCCATCACATAAGAGGCACAAGGCACTTGGGGGACATCTAGATATAAATCATAGCAATACCTTTTTAAACAAATTAGATGAAATATGAGCACTCTACCTTATATATTTGTCCAAAATTAAATGTGTATAAATGGTATGTCTGGTGGTTTAAAATATAACTATTTTAAAGCTCTTTGTAATCTGTGGAGCTGTAAGTTTATAATTTACTGTTTGATGATAAAGGGTGGAGTGGAATGATAGGCAGAGTAAAGGGTGAATGATTGGCAGAAGAAACCTATTCAGATGACCATTGGCAAGATTAAAAGGAAAAGGGGTCCAGTGCAGGGGCATACACCTGTAATGCCAGTACTCAGGAGGATCACCACGAGTTTGAGGTCAGCCTGGGCTACGTAGTGAGTTCAAAGCCAGCCTGGACTACATAGCACAACCTGTCTCAAAAAAAAAAAACAAGGGGAAAATGGCCATATGACTTTTACATGCACAGCAAGTGCTTGAATTTGAAACAGATGACAACATTGCACTTGTAGGTTTGACATTGTAATGAAAACTCTCATTTAGACCCAAGTTTAAGTTCATGTCTTAAAATAGCATCATAGGTGTGCAGTTCTGTCAGCCATTGCTGGAGCAGGCCATCCATTTTCTTAACATTGCCCTGGCATACTTCACTGGCATCTCAGACTCATGGCCCAAACCAAATTCACAGTCCTTCCTGTTAATCGTGGGCAGCGAATGGCATAATCATCTGCCTGTTTACGTAAGCCAGAAATTTTCAGGTCATCCTTGAGAAGTCTCACTTTCTCACTTATATGCAATCAGTCTACTTTCTGTTTCCATACACACCCTCAGCCTCAGACCACCCAAATCTCATCCCTCATCTCGTACAGGGATTTGATGAACTGTTAAGAGGGTGGTACAAGGGGAAGGATCTCTTAGCATATTGTACCTTTTTGTAGAACCTGTACTGTTACAAGTAATTATATAACTAAGACCTACCTTGTTATGGCTTGTGTCTAGATGTCCCCCCAAAGCCTCATGCCATTATAGGAGGGGCTTTTTCAGAGGTGGCTGGATCTGGGGTGTGTCATGTTAGGATTAAGGGTGTGTGATTACTAAATTAGTCCACTTGTTGGTTTGGCACCTTCCCTAAGCCCAGTAGCCTAGATAGAATATAAAAGGGGCAGAAAGAAGCTGCTACGGTCACTTTTTGCTATCTTCTGCCTGCCACAAACTGTTGCTCCTCTTTGGTGCCCCTCTGCCATGCTGCCATGCCCCCGTGCTGTGGAGCCAGCCAACTATGAACTGAAACCTCTACAAACTGTGAGCCAAAGTAAACCTTTCCTCCTTTTGAGCGTCAGGTATTTTGTCTCAGCAAGGAGAAAAGTAACTAGGACATACTTCTGTATCTGATCTTGTAGTGTAAGCATCATGAAGACAGGAACAGTTTCTGTTATTCCTTGCTTGATCCCTAGACTTGCACATGGTAGGCACTCACATTATTGAGTAAACAAAGGAATACTTATTTGCTTATAACACTTTTCTTCCCTGTCCTTGTCTATTTGGGTACCACCTCCCCTGCAAAATCATCTTTTAGGCAGAAGGAGTTCTCTCTGTTCTTTGTGAAACATCTTAAGCATCCTCCACAGAAGCACCCATCACTTTATTTTGTAACTGTTGGTTTATATGTTGATGTCCATCTTTTCCTACTAGACTGTAAGCTTCCTGAAAGGATTATTTTCACATTTCTCTTCTGAATTGCACAGTCTGATGTAATACATGAGATAAAATAAATGTTCGCTAAAGGGAGGAGCGGGAAGGAGAAAAGGGAAAGAAAGGAGGAGGGTGGGTAACTTTGCCAATTCTTTTGGGTTTTTTAAATAATTTTACTTGAATAATGTGGGGCTGTGGAGTCCCAGAAATATAGAACATGATTTTAAAAAAGGAGGGTTGCTAAAATTCTAGCCAAAAATAAAAAAGAAAGAGAAAAGAAAAGTAGAAATACATTAATTAAATAAATAAAATTCTAGCCAAACTGCCTGAAAGTGTCTAAAGAGATAAAGACAGTTGTTCACTCAAACTAAAAAAGGTCCAGGGACAGTCATATTAGCCTACTTTGCTGAAAGTAGTTTAATTATAAGTGGCAATCCAGACACCCATGGAAGCTCTCATTTTAAGTTGTTTTATTGTGGGAGGGAAAGTGAGGAATATATTATTAGTAAATGGTATTGTCAGATAACAAGAGACCGTTAAACACCATAGTAAACAAATCTTTGTTCCTCAGATTTTCAGAGAAATAAAATATCTTTTAGTTCTAAAAATATATGATTTTTTGTTTGTTTTCTTCAGTACTGGAGTTTGAACCTACAGCTTCGCCCTGAGCTACACCCCCAGTCCTTTTACATTTGTTTTGAGACAGGGCCTCACTCTATTGCCTAGCCGGGACTCAAAGTTATGACCCTCCTGCCTCAGCCTCACATAGAGCTGGGATTCCAGGCATATGCCTCCCACCCAGTTCTTTTAAAAATGAAAAGGCAAGGCCGGGGATTTAGCTCAGTGGTTTTGCCGCCTGCTGCGCAAGCGCAAGGACCAGGGTTCAATCCCTGGTACCAAAAAAAAAAAAAAAAGAAAAGGCAATTCAGAATTTCCAGATTAGAAATACAGTTCTAGCTTTCTGATTTGTAGGAAGACCATGTAAGAAAGATTCTTCTGGGGCAGGGATTTAGCTGAGTGGTTTCACCGCCTGCTGTGCAAGCGCAAGGACCCAAGTTCGATCCCCAGTACAAAAAAAAAAAAAAGAATCTTCCATGTGTTATCTATAACATAAAAAAATCTCCCTTCACACTGAGCACAGATGTTTGCAAGTTCTTCCCGTAAATGTTTGAATGTGTGCTCAAGAAAGCTGCAAACCCAAAAGGGACTGCTTGCCCACTGTTGAAAGCAGGGTGAGCTGTGATTTAGCTTATATCAGGAAAGCGTGTCAATAAAATCTGATCTGTATGTTGACTCCAGAGGTCCCTGTGTTTCAGTATTACTACCTGACAGAGAAACAGAACTTCAGGCAGGATCAAGAGGTGAACTACATCAGGTCTTGAATCCAAAGGTGTTGTGTTTGTTGTTTTCTTATTCTTTCATTTATAAATTCAACAAATACTGATGTGCCATGTACCATGCTAAGAAAGTTTAAAATAACCGTGAGCAAAAATAATTCAGATCATTCCTTGTACAGTCTTTGTTGACTGTAGTAAATGTCATACAAGCTCATTCTTACTGCCGAGAGGAGCTCATTAACTTTTTATTATGATGAGAGCAAGCTTCCTTTGAAGGCAGAAAGAATCCCGCTTGCATGGCCTTCCCCTGTACAATTATCCCCAACACTAAAAATAAGCAGTGTTTTCCCTAGCAAACCCAAGTATTTGTGAGTTTAAGTCTATAACTTATCCTATTCAAATATACATAGTAACTCAATTCTTGTCAACATATATAAAGAAATTATGTAAATCTAACTTAGTTCTTTCAAAGTCTCATATTCAGTATATGAAGTACAAAGGCACACTTGTCCGTGTGCTGATGCTGTTGCTGGATCAGAGTCTAGCTGCTCCCTGCTCAAAAGCCAGTACTCAAGATCTGAGAGTCCTGGAAAAGAAATCAGGTCTATGCAAGCACCAGCCCTGAGAAATGGAGGAGCTGCCAGCCTCAGAGCCCCATCTTGGGAACTCAGGTGCAGGAAAGGGTGAAAGGACAGGCCAGAAGGCTCTGGGGGCTCCCTGCTGAGTGCCTCTTCTTCACCTCAGTGTGTGCGTGTGTGTGTGTGTGTGTGTG
>NW_004624778.1:4790175-4807822 GCF_000247695.1 Heterocephalus glaber
GTGTGTGTGTGTGTGTGTGTGTGTGTGTGTGTGTGTGTGTGTGTTCCCTTCTTCTGGCCAGAATATCAGAACCAACCTTGAGCTCCTGGGGCCAGTTCATAGGACAACCATGTTGCTCCTCCCAGTGGTGCATATGTTTTGTGTTACCTGATGTGAGACTAGAATAAAGGAGACAGCACATTTTCTGATATTAAAGGCTATCAGATGTTTGGGGTTCTGTAAATCTAAAGAAAAAAGACTTAGCAGTTAGCTTAATTACTGAGGTGCAGCTTTTCTTTAGAGTTTCTAGTGCTGGCCTAGGGGATGTGAAGCCAGAATAACTTGGCAGGACAACTCCTCAGGGAGCAGCACTCTGCTGACTTCTGAGTTTTTTTCTTTCTGTCATTAGCAGTCACTTTTTATTTTGGGCTCAAATGATACCTTGTTCAGTGCATGGTACTTCTGAATATTTAAGGCTTTGAAATGAGCTATTAGCCCTTGGTACTTTGTAATCTAGAGATCAAATAAAATTAGTGTTAATAATGTGTCTGTATAACGTACATAGTATACAACGATACAACGTTTTTACTACTCTACACAAAAGAAGACTTTTTCGAGAAGTGACATTTTAATAGCGTTTAAAGGACCAGAACACCATTATTTATAGAAAGGTAGAAGAAGATCTCCCTAGAATTTATGTAGAGACTTAAAGGAGGTGAGGGAGTATCGTCAGTGGCTGCATAACAAACCATCTCTGGCAGTTTTTCTATAAAGGATCAAATAGTAAATATTTGAGATATTCGAGGCTCCTAGCCTCAGTCACTAGTGTTCAGCTCCACTGTTAGGTGCAACAGCAGCCACAGACACAAGAGGAATCTATGACTGTTCCAGAACCGGTGGTGCATTGCATTTGAGCTAAAGGCTACTGTTTGCTGATTCTTGATTTAAAACAGCAAAATAACTATTGTACTTTGCTTATAGATGTGTGATTTGCTGAGTTGGCAGGGTGGCCCCTACTCTACCTGGTGTCAGAGCACTCTAAGGGCTGGGGGCAGAGATCTAAGAGGCTCCCTCTCTCCTGCCCATCTCCTGGGCTAGGAGGGCAGCCTGGGATCTTCTGTCTCTGTTCAGTCTCTGTCTGGTCCTGTCAGCATGGCTGCTCTCAGGTTAACCAGACTCCCATGTGTCCCTTCAGGGTTTCCAGCTGAGTGACCAGCAAGAAAAGTGGAAGCTGGATCCCTCCTGTGGCCTTGCCCGAGAGCCTTAGAGTTCCGTGTGCAAACATGTTCCCATCTGGCTGTTTTTTACAGCACTGGGAGTTGAACCCAGGACCTTCACACTGAACTGCATCCTAGGCCTGCCCTTATTTTGAGACAAGGTGATGCTAAATTGCCCACACTGGGCTTAAACTTGCCATCCTCCTGCCTTAGTCTCCTAGAGTGTGGGCCCTCAGCTCCAGCTGTCTAATTTTGTAAGTAAGATACTGTTAGAAAAGCCACACCTGCTCCTGTATGTGTTCTCGATGGCTGCTTTTTTGTTATTAGTACATGTCTGCAGTACATAATGATTACACTCCTTGTGTGGAGTTGATGCAGGCAGGCACATAACACTTCTCAATACCTTCTCACATCCCCTTCTCCTTCCCTTATCTCCCCCCTCTCTTTCTCTCTCTCTCTCTGTTTTTTTTTTTTTTTTTTTTTTGTGGTACTGGGGACCAAACTGGACCTTGCGCTTGTGAGGCAGGCACTGGAACCACTGAGCTAAATCGCCAGCCCCCTCTTCCTCTCTTGGTCCCCTTCCTATTTAAGAAACATCTGTCTCCCTAATTCCTATTATCTAGTTTTTTATTTTGCTCTTTATACTTTGGGTTTCTCATAAGAAATCATGTGATATTTAAGCTTGTGTGTCTGATTTATTTCATTTAACATTATGGTCTCAAGGTACATCCATTTTTCTACAAATGACTCAAGCTTATTCTTCTTTATGGCACAGTAGTACTCCACTTTTATGCTACAGTGTTGGAGTTGAGTAGTTGTGACAGACTACAGCCTGCAGAGCCTAAACTTTTTAAATTTATGTGGGTATTGGGAAAGAGTACTGGGGATCAAACCCAGAGCCTTCACACTGAGCTGCATTCCCTGACAACCCTCCTGCCTCAGCCTTCCAGAGTGCTGGGATTAAAGGTGAGTACCACTATGCCCAGCTTTCTCTGGCTCTTTGAAGAAGTTTGCCACTGCTTGGTATAGGCACTCTCAGCAGTCTGCCTGTCTCTGGGAAAAGGCTGGGCTCTCCCTAGTATGGAGACCAGGCAGGGTCTGGAGGAGCACGTGAAACTACAGGATTGTTTGAGCCGCTTTTTTTTTTTTTTTGGTACCAGGGATTGAACTTGGGTCCTTGCAGCAGGTGGGAGAACCACTGAGGTAAATACCGGCCAGTTTGAGCTGCTTTTGCAGGCTGCAGGCTGTCAAGGGAGCGAGTCATATAGACACCTGGGGAGGCAGGCGCATGCTAGCCCCTTCCCAGGTGAGCTGAGCAGTGTGGGGGTGAAAGCAGAGGTTGCAGGGACCTCAGTGTGGCCCTCAGCAGGACTTCAGAGTAGGTTGTAGGGGAGGAGGTTGGCCAAGGGCAGATGCTAGGAGACCTGTGAGAGTGGAACGTGTTGGGGAGGAGGCGCCTGGAGTGCTCAGTTCGCGCCTCTGACTTCCGCCTGGCCTTGAGGTAGTGCTGGAAGATGACAGCTAAGCGGCACATCATCTGCTGACCCTCCTTCTGAGATCCTCGAAGGCTGCCACTGTCCTCAGACTTGTGATGAGGCTCAGGCCGGCAGGTCCTGGCCCTCATTATTTCCGGTTCATTCTCACCTCCCCACCTTGCCTTTTGGGCCTCGCTCACACTGACCATGCTGATTTCAGTTCTGCAAAGCCCCATAGTCTGCTACCCTGAACAAGGGATTGAGCTCAGGGCCTTTACACTGAGCTACACACCCAGCTTTTTTAATTTTTGAGACTGGGTCTCACCAAGTTGCCCACAGTGGGCTTGAATTTGTGAGCCTCCTGCCGCATCTTCCCAAGTGCATGGATTGCAGATGTGTCCCACCATCCCCAGCTCTGCCTTTGCACTTGCTGACATCCTCCTACAGTCTTGATCTTGCTGGTGCCTACACCAGTGCTCAGGGTTCATTGTGAACTTCAGCTTTCCTGAAAGCTCCCTCTTTCCTAATCTATGTTCTCCTGCTTTTTTTTTGTAATAGCAGCCTACATTTGTCCTCCCGAAGACTGGGAGCTCCAGGGGGACAGGGACCATGTTTTTGTCACTATTTTATTGCCATCACAGGGCCAAGCTCCTAAAGGCACTTCATAAAAGTTGATAGTTTGCTTGAAGAATATGTAACTCGTAAGGTGAATTGAGTTTTCTTGGTAATGTGGGGCTTTTGGAGAATGTCTAAATTTTCCACCAGATTATTAAATCTG
This sequence comes from Heterocephalus glaber, assembly GCF_000247695.1. The sequence continues at coordinate 4,793,625 of NW_004624778.1, forward strand.
GAAAAAATAGAAAAATGCCATGATGTATGGTAAAATTATGCAAAAAACACATACAGTGTAGAAGTAGACAAATAAAAATGAATAATGATGACTGTGCATGAATATGATTGAATTACAAGTTCTGTTGTCCCTAGTTTTAAATTCTTCATAATTTTAAAAGTATTTTAAAGAGAAAAAAAGTATTTTAAAGAATTCAAATTTCTTACGCAATTTAAGCATCCTAAATATAGTTCCTTGGGTAATTTTGTCCCCAAGCTTGACTCTCCCAGGTAGTTTGTAAGGCCTACTCAGATCTCTACCACAAATAATCTGAATATCCTGTTCCTACCTTTTGCTATAGAAAATAAAAGGTTTTAATTTTCAAAATTTATTTTTCTGGGCCGGGGATTTAGTGCAGTGTTACCGCACCTGCCTCGCAAGTACAAGGTTCTGAGTTCAATCTGTGGTACCAAAAAAAAATATTTATTTTTCTAAGATAAAGTATCATTCTTCAAAACAGTGAAAATCATACTGTTGTTTTTCTTTTTGTTTAAATTTTTTCCATTTATCATTTTATCAAATGAGCTTTCACCTATTTCCTTTTCTTCTGAAACATGATTGTCATTACCAAAACAGTAGTACTGAAAATTGAATATTTGCAGAGCATCTTTGCATACGCAGTCTGTCTTTGAGTCGCTGGGATAGCAGCTGTAGTAGAAAGAGGAACTGAAGAGCCAAAGAGGTACAGGTCTTGTTCAAGGTCACAGGCTTGGTCAGAGGCTTCCTGAAACCAAATCAAAGATATTCTCATTCTTAATAAACCATACATGTAATACTCATTCAGGGAGTGCTTTTCCCTTGTATATATATATGACATACAAGTGAGACACACAGGCCTAAAAGTTCTGCCAGAGTAGCAGGGGGTGGGGGTGGGGGTGGGGGTGGGTCTCAAGTTAAACCTGGATAAAACTTGTCTTTTTGAGTCTTGTCATGTTGAAAGACAAATTTTGTTCTGGTTTGAAGTTCCTTTCGTACTGCACTCTGATGTTTCTCTTCCTCCACAGCTATGCATGCCCAAAGGGCTGTCTTTCAGGACACAAAGCGACAATAAAGACCCTCAGTTCCACTCGTTTATAATTACTCGGGAAGATGGCTCTCGAACCTATGGCTTTGTCCTCACTTTCTTTGAAGAAGTTACAAGCAAGCAGATCTGCACAGCAATGCAGACACTGTACCAGATGCACAACGCAGAGCACTGCAGCAGTGTGTGTGCCTCCTCCTCCTGCAGCATGGACTCACTGGCGAGCAGTGCTGACGAGGCTGACTCAACCTCCCTTCTGAAACTTCAGCGGTACAACTCTTACGATATCAACAGAGACACTCTGTATGTTTCGAAAAGTATCTGCCTTATCACCCCACTCCCTTTCATGCAGGCCTGCAAGAAGTTTCTCATCCAGCTTCACAAAGCTGTCACCTCGCAGCAGCCGCCTCCCTTGCCACTGGAAAGCTACATCCATAATATTCTTTATGAAGTACCACTTCCGCCTCCAGGGCGGTCACTGAAGTTTTATGGCGTTTATGAACCTGTCATCTGCCAGAGGCCTGGGCCCAATGAACTCCCCCTCTCCGACTACCCTCTTCGAGAGGCCTTTGAGCTCCTGGGACTGGAGAACCTGGTGCAGGTGTTCACCTGTGTTCTGTTAGAAATGCAGATCCTTCTGTACTCACAAGGTGGGTGTTCTTTGCACTTCATTTTCTAAAAACAAGTACCTGTGCCCTCAACTACTGTATTTCCTTGAGTTAATATTATTAGAACCAAATAATGAATGTTCAGGAATCTTCTGTTTCCTATCAAAGGAGCAGGTATGAGTGAGACTAACAGCTGCAGTGTAGCTTTTCTTTGTGGCCACAGCGGCTGTAGAGAGAAACAGGAAAGAATATAAAAAATATTACCATGACAGATTAGGGTGTATTTGTTTTTTAATTAAAAATGACCTTTTTTCCTGATAATTCATAGTCATCATTAAATAAACATTCTTTTCATAATGAGAGCAGGAAGAAACCTCTTCTACAGAGAATGTGTAGTCTTCCCACTCTTTACAAATCAGTAAAGGTGCACATGAAATCTCAACTACATTGAAAGGAGGAAGTGATAGCACTGACTGTGGCCTATTGAGCATCACATTCACATGCTGGAGGAAGAGGTATACAGGGGAGACAGGAGTGACTTTCCCAGTCCACAGTGAGCTCAAGTTGGGTGTGTGGCCTTGGGCTTTTTAAGACACAGAAGAAAGAAGTTATCTTTATGATACTATTTATTCAAAATTCTCCCAACACACTAAAAAATATCAAACTGGGCTGGGACTATGGCTCAGTGGTAGAACACTTGCCTAGCACATGAAAGGCCCTGGGTTCAATTACCCCTGCCTAAAAAAAAAGAAAAAGAAAAAAACTAACAAATGTGGGGTTTTTTTAACTGCTACATTTGCAGTAACTACTGTTGATCCTAGACTAGGATATCGGTTCCCATCTGAGTATGAATTTACAGAAGAAATAGAGATGTGTGCCTTCATGGATAGTGAGAAAATTATAAAATGGAACCTATGGATGGATTCTTTGGAAAATGTGACGTTTGGGTTAGGATTTTGCTAATTTAAATTTGCATTTAGGCTGGCAGAATGAATTGTAGTGCACTCTCCCAACTGCTGCTGTCAAGCTTATTTTACCCCTGCCCTTGTTTTTATTTTTCTATTTTAAATTATAAGCAAGGCTGAGCCAAGTAGACTATATTTGTACTCCCCATCTTGTGTGTATGTTGACACTATTTGTGTGTTGACAGCCCGTCATGAAGTTGTGTTTTCTTTCAATTTATGCTGCAGGATGTTCGATGGTGTATTCCAGTGTCTTGGTTTTGTCAGGAAATTCCTCTCTCATGGCCAGTCTAAATTCTCTCTCTTCCTCCTGTTGTCTTTCTGAGTGCTCAGTATCACCTGTATACTGTTTGCAGTTGAAAATTTTAAATAACTTTCTCTTTCCTTTTCCTTGAAGAAGGTAAGGTTGGGGAGCTGCATCATGTCAGTGCTCGCATGGGTTCACATTTTGGAGCCTTTCATTTTGGGTTAAGGATGTTTTGCTTATATTGGTTTTGGAAGTCATAACAGCCCTGGGTTCAAATCTCTATTGCATCCCTTACTAATGTAACCACGGGCAGTTTGCTTAATCTTCCTGTTAGTTCCCCCCTCTGTGGGGTGACAGTTTTTACCTCCAGCTGATTGATTGTGAAGGTTAAGAAAGAAGCCTGTACAGAGTACTCAGGGTGTAACTGACATTGCCCAAATGATGGCTGATGTGATTATAATTGTTATTAGTGTTATTAGTCCCATATAATTCTCTGTAAATTGTACTTATGTTAAATTATGAAGATCTAGTGTATTACTGTATCTAAATTGTAACTTTGCTCAGCAGTCAAGGTGTTGGGCTGAGGATGGGACTCAGTGGAGTGCTTGCCTAACAGGCGAAGCCCTGGGTTCAGTCTCGAGGTTCAGTCCCCAGTGCTACCCAACAAAACACAAACAGAAACTTAATAAATGTTCTTTCATACTCTGTGCCATGCTCTTTTTTGAAAAAAAAAAACGCAAAACTTTCCATTATCACACTTCCTGGGGTTTTTTTGGTACCAGGGATCGAACTCAGGCCCTTGTGCTTGCGAGGCAGGCGGCGGCACCACTGAGCTAAATCCACGGCCCCCACACTTCCTTTTCTAAATAGCATTTTATGTCTCATTGTTTGTCTGTCCTGAACCTTTATCCTTCTGATCTATATGACTAGCTTGTCCTGTTGATTTAAGGAGTCTGTTAAGAAGTTTGAGTTGACTCATATTTACCAATTTATGTAGTTTCAAATGAAGAAAAATATTTATGGACATGTTTTTGTACCCTGAACATTTTTTTCAGTAACTTGGTCTTAGGCTGATGACAACAGAGTAAATCCTGAGATTACAGGACTAGTTCATGAACTTCATTCTCTCCACAATTCTGGATAAAAGTGAATAAAAACAGAATCAAATTTAGTGGTTAGGTTCAATGTTGACCTTATGGGAAAATCAGATTTAGTTCTCATCCAGTTGGTTTGTGACCAGAACTGTGGAGAGAATGAAGCTCATGAACTGAGGCACAGCTGTTTTTTGTTTGTTTGTTTTGAGACAGGGTCTCACTATGTAGTTCAGCCTGGCCTTGAACTCACTGTGTATCCCAGGCTGGCCTCAAAGTCATGGGGATCCTCCTGCCTCAGCCTCCTCCATGCTGAGTGTATTTATTTTTAGATACAAGATCTCATGGTGTTGCTCATACGAGCCTCGAACTCAGGATCCTTCAACTCATGATCTTGCCTGAGCCTCCTGAGTAACTGGAATTATAGGTCTGTATCATCACACCCAGGTCTTAGTACTAGACTTTTTTTTCTTTCTGTGTCGTATAGAAAGAAAGGTGTTATACACCAAGTTTATAGCCATTCGCAGAAGTCACTTTGTCAGGAATTGTGCTACAAAAGCACACATATATTTTGGAATTCTCTCCAGTTAATTCCTGTAATCAGCATGATGTGGTGCTGTCAGCGGTGTGTCATCAAGGGAAATTCAGGGTCAGGAAAGCGAAGGGACTGTCCAGGTCGGAGCAGCAGACAATAGGTGGCACCAGGACCCGGCTCAGTCTGTCCCCGAGCATGTCACCACTGCGCCAGCTGTGCAGCTATGGCTTTCCACCTTTCCCACCCTCTCGGTGTCTACTGTGCAATTATCGACTCCTTCATCAGTCCTGTTAGAACGTGGTCCGCCAGGTCCTTGTGGAGTGTGACGTGAAAGCCTGTGTAAATGCAGTTTTTTAACAGACACGGCCTTTCCCATTAGAGAAAGACATTTTGCTTAAACAAATGAAATCCAAGAGTTACTGTGTTGAGTTGTACCCTGGTGCCCCCTTCACCCTTCCTGACTCTGAAAGGGGTTTTCAGGACATACACATTTCCTACTCACTGATAAATGTTTCCATAAAATTTTTAAATGTTTCAAGTGCTAAACAATTGCTGTGAAAATCCAAAGAAAGTCAAAGTAGGTGGATTTCAGTGATAGAATTGTCTGTCTAGACTGATTTGAAATTCTGGTTGGTAGCCTGTGTAAACAGGTTCGCTCTGTGTGGTTTTACCACTCACCATCGAATCATATCCATAAAACAAACAGCTGTTTTTGGTAGTTGAGAGGTATTCACGGGGCACAGGCAAAGTGACAGTAGGACCTGGGAGCTTCTCACACAGCTCTGGTTAGCCTGGGCAAAGGGTCTCCTTGCTTTTGTCCTCTTCATGGTCCCTGGTACTGTGATCCAGTCCAAACTGTTTCTGTTTTGTTGGGGACCTCTGGACACCGAGCACCCTCCCTCATTAGAGAGAGAACTTTTCTGACATCACTCAGGTTGCCATGGGTATTTTGGGCTGCAGGATTATTTATGCCCTTTAGTCAGAAGGATGGTTCCAGTTAATGTCTGATTAAAACCTGGCACTTCTCCCTCAGATGGAAATTGTCTCTTTCAGGCCCTCTAGGCTTCTGACCTGGCCCAGACAGGATTTGTCTGTGCAGCATTCCAGCCTCTGTGGTGCACAGGGTGAGCACAGGACTTTGGCTTATTCTCTGTCAGAGTGTCCAGTGATACTGCTTCATGCTTTCTGTTTCACAGTGTTAGTTAGGGGACATAAGATCCATTCCCATAAGACACTCAGGTAAAACCATTTTAAACATTTTAATCTCATTCAAACTCCACATTAATCCTATCAACCCTAAATTAATGTGATGTCTTAGCCTGTGTTAAGACATTAGTGGATCTTGGTACACCAGTGCACAGTCCCAGAACCCTCTCTTCTCTCCCTGACCATTTCATGCACTCCTGTGCGGTAGGGTTTATTTAGGCCCTGGCAGGGAGCTGAGCCAAGGGATCTCTGCTCTTTTGTTGATCTTTATCTTTATTAGTCTGTTGCTGAAATGGATTTCCCATCCATTTGTCCATCTGTCCTTCCTTCCTTCCCCTCCCCCTCTTCTTTGAAGTACTGGGGGTTAATCCTAGAGCCTTCACACTGAACTACAAACGCTATCCTTTATGTTTTTTGTTTTGAAATAGAGACTTGCTAGGTTGTCCAGGTGGGACTCAAACTTGTGATTCTCTTGCCTTAGGCTCCTGTAGTGCTGGGATTACAGGTGTGCCCCCACCACATACCTGGCTTTGTTTGAGCCCTTTAATGTTAGGAAACTGTTGAGGGTCCTCTGGTTCACTCAGCCTAGGATAGTGCCCAGACCTTTGTTTCAACTTGTTGTGGTGGTGCACACTTATAATCCCACCACTTTCAGAGGCTGAGGCAGGAGAATCACAAGTTTGAGCCTAGCCTGGGCAATTTCGTGACTTAACAAGACTCTCTAAAATTTTTTAAAAAGAACAAAAACAAGAGAACAGCTAGGGATATAGCTCAATGTAAAGGCACTGAGTTCAAGTCCCAGCACCACACACACACACACGCAGAACCTTTGTTTCAATCCCATCGATGGACATTTTACCTGCCCCTTTTTGTTATAACCATTTAAAACTTTCTACCCTGCTGAACAAGTCTCTTGGCTCACCTCTGTACATCTTCATATTCTTTTTTGTTTTTCATATTTTATTAATTAATATTTTTATTAACATCTGTAAAGTGAGAGGAAGCTGACATAGCAAAAATCAATAAAAGTTTCTCATACTGTCCAGCTTTATAACAGTCAGATTCTAGGAGGTGCACACATGAAGGGGTATCCTTAGCCAAAGCACTTGACCCAGGTAGCAGGAATATTCAGTGGACGAATACCCTGATTATCATAAAGCTAGGGCCACAGGGCTGTTATACATAACGGATCAACTGCTGTATCGGGCATCTGATGAAACATGGCATTTCCTGGGGAAGCCAGCCAGTGCTTCTCTCAGGGTGAACAGTCCTGACCACAACTCTTAACCAGTCCGAGAGCTGGCTGCCCCCTCAGGATAACCTGTGTGTATCTATGGCTCCTACACCAACCCAAGCATATGCTGCTCTGCAGCATTTATAAAGATACTGCTGCTGAATTAGTCACTGTCAACCAGGTGTGGAGGTGCACGCCTGTAATCCCAGCACTTTTGGGAAACTGAGGCAGGAAGATCACCAGGAATTCGAGGCCAGCCTGAATTACATAGCAAGACCCCATCTCAAAAAAACAAAAATAAATAAGTCACTGTCGTAAAGGTTCTTCAGGAAGCTGGTGACACTGATCTGCTAAATGAGAAGAACCCTCACACTATATGCTGGCTTCAGTGATTCCTTAGTTTTGCCCTTCCCCGAGGACTGCTTTTATGATCAGAGGTCTTAAAGGTACAATTTTGTGTTATCACATTTTTCCATTTAGGGGTGGCTTTGAGGCTCATGATCAAGTACAGACCAGCTGAAATCTGAGCTTAATCCAGCCTCAGGGTCTAATCTAGCAGTCTTTTAATTTCTTTTTAGCTTTTACATACAACAGTGACCAAGGGATTTTGTTTTGTTTTTTATTACTAGCTTGGGCTTTTTAAATATCCGATGAACTAACTCCCCTGGCGTTAATCTTTAAACCTCACTGATAACCTTTGCCTTTGGACTGATCCTAGTACATATGTGGATGACTATGTGGCTGCTCAGGAATCAAAGATTCCCTACTCTTTTGTTTCTCTTCCTAACCATATGTTATATGGTTCACTGAGGACTCTAGCGAATTGCATGTGTTCTAATACCTCCCAACTGATACCTGCCCTGCAGTTCAGTTCAGCTCTGACACTAGCCAGAGTTCAGTCCACAAGACTTTCCTCACTTCCATTTCAGCCACAAACAGGGCACTGAGCTGCAAGATAGCACTTTACCTTCTGTTAACCAATTTATTATGAATACAACTCAGGAACAACCAAAAGGAAGCTATGAATGGGAGACATGGGAGTGGAGCTGGCTGAGCTTTAATGACCCTTTTTTTGTACCAGGGGTCAAACTCAGGACCTTGTGCTTGCTTGGGAGGCAGGTTCGGTACCACTAAACTATTTCCCCGGCCCTTTAATGACCTTTTGGGTGTGCTGCCCTTTGCTTTCTCCTACTTCCTGTGGGCTCCTCAAGCCTTTCTCATTTTCTCCCTGAAACAGTATCAGCCTTTTTCTTTTTTGGAAGTCAACGAAGCGCAGATTTTATTCACCTGGGTGCAGGTCGACTGAGGGTGAGCAACCAGTCAGTGGTGAACAAAGAACAGGGAGGGATTTTTATAGGGGATCAGGAAGGGGTCTGGCACGTACAGGGGTTGGAGCAAATATTTGTGGTTGGGGTCCATGCAGCGGTCAGGGCAGATGTATAGGAGTTGTCAGGTTACTTGGCACTGGAAAGATGTGCTGTGCTTTGTGGTCTTTTCTCCTTTCTATAACGTCTGTTCTGCGTTCTGTGTGTGAGAACACGGCACACCTGTATCTAGGTGGAGACGGCAGGACATATACCTGGTCTTCAGCCCCCTAAGGAGTGCATGTCTCCTGAGGGCTGCAGTGTTTTGTATCTGCTAAAACTGTCACTGTCCGTGGGCCCCTCAGCTGGCTCCATGTCTTGGCTACTGTGCACTGTGCTGTAGTAAACGTAGGTGTGCAAGTATCCCTGTAGCATGCTGGCTTCAATGCCTGCTAGACATCCGAAATGCCGAGTTCGTGTTCTCTAAACTCAAATGAATTCTAGGAACAATGGAGGTTAAGAGTAGGAAGAATTTTTTTTAATTTTTAAAAAAATTGTATTAGTACATGTTCACAGTACATAATTACATTCATCGTGGGGAATTGGTACTGTACATAACAAACACATCTTAATTCCTTTTACTTCCTCTTCTCTTCCTCTCATCTCCATCTATCTCTTGGTACCTTTTCCATTTGCAAAAAACCTACCTCTCTGTTTCCTATTATCTATCTTTAACTTGCTCTTTAAATTTTTTTATACTTTGGGTTTCTCATATAAGAGAAACCATGTGATATTTAAGCTCATATCTGTATATCACTTAATAATATGGTTTCAAGGTGCCTCCATTTTTCTACAAATGACTCACATTTATCCTTCTTTAAAGCAGAGTAGTACTTCATTTTGTATAAATACCATATTTAGGAAGGATTTATTGAAAGATAGCTTCTGTCCAAGAAAGAAGGGGTAATATAGGGAGAATAGATATTATTCCCATTATGCTAGATGTCCGATATGCTGCGTTTGTCTAAGGAACAACAGAGGTTAAGAGTAGGAAAATTTATTGGTGAATACGAATACCTCCTGGGAGACAGGAGGGGTCCCAAATGGGTTGCTCTGTATCAGTCTTTTAAGCATTTGAGTCCTGTGGCTTTTCCTTGGGAAGGCAGGTGGTCTACCTCCTTAGGGCAAACCGTCCTTACAGTAGCTTTTATCCCATTTTTAGCTGCATCCCTTAAGACTTAATATCTGGTATTTTTGTTCTAAGCAGAGTGTGTGTGTGTGTGTGTGTGTGTGTGTGTGTGTGTGTGTGTGTATTTAGAATCAGAATCCAAATTGCCCCGGCTGGCCTGAACTTGGATCCTCCTGCTTCAGCCTCCTGAGTGCCTGGGATTACAGCCATGCACTGCTAAAAATGTTTATTTTGTCCTTTTTTCCAAGCAACAGTTTCTTTAAATATTAAATGCTAGAGTCAAATTTATTTTCTTGCTTGGTATTCTGAGGATAATTTCCTACTATCTTCTGATTTCCTACATAGCTGTTGAGAAGTTAGCTATCGCAGTCACTTTGTAATTCAGTAGCCAAGAAATCTCTTTTCATTGTAGTTACATGCAAGGTTTTTTCTGTTGTTATTTTAACAGAAACAGGTTGTCATGGGGATAAAAGGCAGAAAGACACACTGAGGTTGGGTGGCTGGTGTGCAGTAATGTGGAGGCAAGTCCCCCATGATCATAGTGCTTACTGTCCTTGCTCTTGTGTCAGGCTGTGCCCTTGGTGTCTGACTGTAGGAGAGCACTACTGGCAATACCTGAAAAGAATTTTTCTGCATCTAGGGAGATGAGCCAATTTGTGCAGCAGCCTGAGGCCACAAAGCTTTCCTAGTTCAAGTGGTAACTGGTCAGTGTATCCAGAGTCGGAGCTGTGTAAACCTTCAGCTGCACGGGTAGTCCGTCAGAAGTGTGCTGGACACTCCTAGCCTCTCAGCTCCTTGGCAGTACAGGGTTGAGCATTAGCTGCCTTAGATGTGGCATCTAGCTAGGATGTCACACCAGGAGCCACACCACGGCCCCTAGGCTGCTTGGCCTGCACCGCCACATTCCTGTGCCCCAGATCCTGTGCTGTCCTCAGGAGCCAACTTTCTTCTCCATGGTGGACTGACACCAGGGCTGAGGCAGGAGAAGCCTTTGCCTCCATGGGGTCTTGCACCAGAGCCTCTGCTAACCAAATATTTGACAATGTTTTATTATATAACATAACCAAACATAATTTTCTAATATAAAAAAGATTAATTTCATTTTACATACCTTATACTGAATGTTAATATATCATTTTCTCAACACATTTACTGGCTACTCACCATGTATTAAACTGTATCAAGTGCTAAAAATTCTGAGATTATTTATAGTCATTAAATATTTGGTGAGACTGAGGGAAGAATATTGCTTGGGCTCAGGAGTTTGGAGCCTGTCTGGGCAATATAGCAAGACCCTGTCTCTTAAGAAAGGTAGAGGGATGTGTGTGTGTGTGTTGTGTGTGTGTATGTGTGTGTGTGTGTGTGTAGACAGTTATTACTCTCCAGGAGAAGACAGTAAATTAGGGCAGAGAGACATATTATAGATAATTATAATAGAATTGTAATACTTTCAATGAAATGAATAATTTCTTCCTCATGGAAATAAAGATAGGAGACTATGGAAGCCGGTGGAAAGGTCCCTTTGGAGTGATGACAAGAAGTGTTTAAGGAAGGCTTTCTGAAGGAACATTTGGAAAATGAGGGACTCAGAGAGTGCGAGGCGAAAGGACATTCTGAGCAGAGGGATACAGGGACCAGGAAGACACAGGACGCTCCATGAGTGAACTGTGAGCAAACACTCGAGTACTCCAGGGTGATAGTGAGAGAAAAGCCGGGCAGGAACAGGTCATGGAAAGCCTCATATGCCATGTGGAGGCTTGTCTTAGATATTGCAATGACTTGAGTATCCGTGGGAAATATTTCCTAAAATATTTTAATTTTTTAAATCCTGAAGGAAATACTTCCTTTTATGTCTTAATTCAATTTAAAAGGATGGTCTTATTTTTGCTCAATAATTGCAATATTTAAAACTATGTGATATTTTAAACAATCTTACAGAGAATACAGAACTGGAAACAATAGACATAAACACCCACAAGTGGGCAGAACTGTGGTAAAGGAAAAATAACTATACGCAGTAGTCTTTGAATGCTGTTGGAAGAAGGAAATCTGTAGTTTATTTCTGCTGCTCATAGTGTTGTTTTCCATAATCAAAGGAAGAAAAAGGCCCAAGGAGCCATTGCTTTAAAACTCATGTTTCTAGGAGATTAAACATTTCCCGCACCAGCTGGAAATAATGTAGCTAAGCTCCTAGGGTTTGATTTGACTGTTTCAAGCCCTATGCCTTTCAGCTTAGGCCCGACCACAAGATAGAATGCGCACATAATGTAAACAGAGGGACAGAATGAAGTATTCTGAAGCATTAATAGGGACATAGCCATAGAGACATAGAACTCTTAAGGTTACCCAAGGAGGTCTAACCTTACCAAAGTCTAGAGAAAGGCAGTAGGTTACCTGGGTCAGGGCTGGTGCTCGATCTCCGAGATAGCAGAAACCCAGCCTCCAAAGCACATATGAGCTGTGGCTGTTGAGCAGCCAGAGCTTGTTGGGCACCGTTTTGCAAGCGTCCAAGCAGATATCCCCAGCCGTTCAGCATAGTAAGAACAAGCAAATATGGTGTTCCCCTGGGATTGGCAAGAGAAGCCTGTTCTTCTGTAGTGTCTCTCCTTTGCCCTTCACTGGTAGAGCTATAACATTGTGCTCAGTGTAGACAGTGCTTAGAGTCCAGCTGATTAGCATGGAGCATGCACTGACCTAAAGGGACCTAAAAGGCAGTCAGTGAATAATTGGCTGCCAAGCCCTTGAGTTTTTTACGTGCACCTGGTTTCTAATTGAGAGATATATAAAAGGATCAAACCCAGGGCCTCACATAAAGTAGCAAGTGCTCTACCACTGAACTGCACCCCCAGTCCCAGTTACAGCTTTATACTCCCTTTAGCCTTCCCTCCCTGCAGATCAGATTTGAGATAAACAGTCAGAAAATTGCCTTAATTTCTGACAGCTCCCAGTCCAAAGCAAGTCTCCATTTCCTCAGACCATTCATAGAATTATCCAAGCAAAACCCAACTACTGTAACAGATTCTTTCTTCACTAGGCTATCCATGAGTACCTCAAGCTGTGCATTTTCCTCTACTGCAGTAATACACCCAACTTCAAATAAGGTGTGTTCCTGGGGGATTTACCTGAAGAGCATGGAAATATGAAATAATTTGTCTTAACCAAAAAATCTTTTCATTTCTCCTACTTCTTAAAAAAAAAAGCCTAAGTAAGGCATTCTAAAGTGTTAGAGGTGAGTAAAAAGTTGCAGAAAGAATATACCCCTGGTTTAAATTATTAAAGGACGAAGTGTAGTTCTTTTAATGCTGTAAAAAACAGTTATTTTTAAAATCTAGATTTCCATTTTAGTGAATGTGTTTAAAGAAGCTAGGAGTTGAGCTAGAAGCAAGAAGTGAGTTAGAAATATTGATTTTTTTTAAAGTGAATGTTGCAGAAAACTAAGTCTAGCAGTACCTTCCCCCAAAAAAATCTGACAGTAGTTTATGTAATAATTTTTGTGATAATAAAACTCTATAGTTAACAATAACTATGTAACTAAAGAGTAACTATATATAGTGTATTATATAGTAACTAAAGAGTATCTACAGTAACAAAGAGTAACAATATAGTAACAGGAATTTCTAAGTTAGCAAATATAGATAAGAGCAGTGAAATTATTTTTGTAATAGTTCACCTCTACAGGACATATTGCATATTTTGAAAATGGTCAAATCATGAGATATTTAAAAGAAGTAAATATGTTTTTCCCTTCTGACTTTAAAGGCTCAGTTCTCCAACAGGTGGAATGTATCTTCCTGGTGGAGTGACATGGAACTTTTGCTCTCTTTAGTCACTTGCAGAAAGCTGAAAATAATCCCTTAGAGACCTTTCTCACTCTGCAGGGCTTTAGGATGCCTTATTGTATTAGGTTGTTTAAATTTTTACGCTTTTAATATAGAAGAGGTGAAGTGTTAAAATGTGACTTGTCCTTAAACAGAGCTCTAATCCTTGGGAGGTCTGCTCCACTCAGTTCGATAGAGTCACTCGTTAACATTGCTATGCATGATGAGCAGCAGCGAGGGCTTGGTAAATGGATGTTTGGATTTCCCTTCTGATGACCCTGGCCTTGCCCACACTGACAGAATGTGTGAATATTCCATGAAATGTTATTTTTAGTGAGCAGTTTCTTGTCTTGAGTAGTACGATTTTCTCTTGCTGAAACATCCTGTGTTCTTTAATCTCATATGGACAAAAATCTAAGCAAGCCTACTTAAATTATGAGTACCAGCAAAATTATGTGTTTTTCATTCCTGAACGCAAGTATTACTTTGATTCCAAAACCAGGGAAAGACAGAACCCAAAAAGAGAACTACAGGCCAATCTCCCTAATGAATATCGATGCAGAAATCCTCAGCAAGATACTGGCAAACAGAATACAAAGGGTCACCAAGAAGATCATACACCCTGACCAAGTTGGATTTATCCCAAGGATGCAAGGATGGCTCAACATTCGTAAATCAATAAATGTAATACACTATATTAACAGAGTCAAGAACAAAAACCACATGATCATCTCAATAGATGCAGAAAAGACATTCGACAAAATCCAACACCCATTCATGATAAAAAAAAAAAACCCTACATAAAATTGGAATAGAAGGTCTTTATCTCAACTTGATTAAGGCTGTCTATGAAAAACCAACAGCCAACATCACACTAAATGGTCAAAAACTGAAAACTTTCATGCTAAAATCAGGAACAAGACAAGGATGCCCACTATCACCAC
>NW_004624778.1:4810547-4856915 GCF_000247695.1 Heterocephalus glaber
ATAATTTTAATTTTTGTATATATGTGTGTTTGATAATAAAGTTATACATTTAAAATTTTTAAATTATGTACTCTTATCTAATTTTTTTCTAAAAATAATTTTAGCCTCTATTATATGACAGATATTGTAATAAATAGTAAGATTACAAAAAATCAAAAAGTCCCAACCCTTGGTTGAAATGGGATGCCTACAGAATAGAATCCAAGGATATTTCTTTGGATTTGATCTTTTTAATTGATTACCAGCCAGTCTTCCTACTCCTGATTTTTTGTGTGTTTTTAAGAACTCTGTTGAACATGAGAGGGAGAAAATACATTTAGTAGCATGAACTGTAGTCAGCCTGGCTGTGTGCTTGGTGGGCAGGATGAGACAGGACTTACGAAGGGCGGAGCTGCAGTCAGTTCTGACTGGAGCATCTCCATGCCTGCATCACGGTTTCTGGCCAGCTTTCCCTCCCCACTCCCAGCCCTGTGGAGAAGACCCTCATCACCTACACTGCACACACCACCTCCACCTCACCGGCAGCACAGTAGGTAACTAACTGCAGCATTGTCTAATCTCCTCTGAACAGCTGGCACTCCACTTCTACCACCTCCCAGAGCACCAGCCATCTCAGCCCAGCCCCTTCTGGGGGCCTCAGATGAGTGTGTGTTTGTGTGTGTGTGTGGGTGTGTGTGTCCCCATTTGTCTGTCAGTCCGTCCATGCCAGGTAGTTGGGTCTGCTCTTTGTGCTCACAGAACTGACTCCCACTCTTCAGGCTGCCTTTTGTTTGTTTTATAAGTATTCATGTGAATAGATTGTCACCTTAAATTTTAGTCTCCCTCCCCCCAGGACTGAGGATTGAACTCAGTCAGGACCTGGTGCTTGGAAGGGAAGCACGGTGCCACTAAGCTAAGTCCCCGACCCAAATTTTAGTCTTAATTAAGAAAAAAAGGACAGTTTTAAGCACCTGGAGTTCTTGATACTTCATTACCAAAATCCCATTGTAGACTATAAATAGTCATTAAAAAATTATAAAATTTAATCCCACCACTCAGGAGGCTAAAGGAAGAGGATTTTGGTTTTGAGGCCAGCCTGGACTACATAGTGAGGCTCTGTCTCAGAAAATGAAAGCAAAAAAGTATAAAATGATACAAGAAAAATGTTTAAATGAAAAATATCCTGCTTATGCTTCCTCAAGTGTTCTTTGAGTTGATGTGAACCAAGTAGTACCTGGCTCACATCAACTCCTAACTGTTTAAAACAAGACTCCCCCAAACTTCCTCCCCCCGGCTTACTGTGTGCACAATGCATTCTGTGAGATTATTACAAATCCACAATCCCTTATCTCAGTTCTCAAATCCAAAAAAATTCTGAAAATCAAACATTCTGTAACTAATCTATCAGCAAAACCAGACAGAACCAGAGACCTTATTTATATTCTTTGATTTTTCTGCTCTCCTGGAACTCTTGTATGGTTTGGTCTGAAAATATTAATGTATCTGATTACAGGGTTCTGCCTTAAATAATTCACATATATGGTCTATGTATAATACTATATTGCCTTTCTAAATTTAAAAAAAAATCTGAATTCTAAAACATGTCTGCGTCCCTGGGGTCATGGGCATATGTAAGCAACGCCAAGGGGTACAAGAGGACACTTTAATATTACATTTTTTTTCCTTTTCCAGTACTGGGGATTGAACCCAGGGCCTTCACCCTGAGCTACATGCCCAGCCCTTTTATTTATTTATTTAATTTAAGCTCTTTTATTTATTTATTTAGGGTCTTACTAAGTGGCTCTGGTTGGGCTCTAATTCACAGTTCTTCTCCCTCAGACTCCCATGTTAGAATTATTGTAGGCAGTTTTTAGTTTTGGTAAATTAGTTTATGTAAACAGAACACAGCAAAAAAATCAAACTTTAATTATCTGGTGACTCATTTTATCCCTAGATATAGTGGCTCTGTAATTAGGGTTAGATATAAGAAGTGTGACTATCATTGCATATATGCATTTGATTTTATGTACCCACAAAATGAGGGCTACAGTAAGTACAGTCAGCCTACCAAAGGCTGTAGCCATGATCACATATACACAAGAAAAAAAGCCTCTGAATTGGAGGTTTTACCAAAAATAAACAAAAAGTTATTACAAGCGATACACTCCCTTGTGCATTTTTGATGGGGTATGTGCCAATAGCAGTTGTATTAGTTCTTGATTCTTCTGTGTTTAAGGGAATGTAAATATACATGCCAGTGATTTTGTTTCATTTTTGGTACCAGGGATCGAACTCAAGACCTTGTGCTTGCGAGACAGGCAGCAGCACCACTGAGCTAAATCCCCAGCTCTATATGCCAGTGATTTTCAGAAGTGAAAAGTGTGATGTTTCCCATCTATCCACTCCTCTTTAAAACTATTCAAGTGAAACCACTTAACTCTCTCATGATGGCATAGAACTGACCTGTTTTCTGCATGATTGTAAACATTTTGCTTAGTTTAACCGAAATATTTTTGGCATTTTCCAGCTTACTGCAGCCATTGGTTTTACCTGGCTTCTTCCTTAAATCTCTCCTTCTCGTGTGCAGATTGTCAGCGCCTGATGACAGTGGCGGAAGGCGTCACTGCCCTCTTGTTCCCGTTCCAGTGGCAGCATGTATATGTGCCCATCCTCCCCGCCTCCCTGCTGCATTTTCTTGATGCTCCTGTCCCTTATCTGATGGGTCTCCAGTCAAAAGATGGCACTGACCGCTCCAAACTGGAGCTTCCTCAAGAGGTAACAGCGAACGCTGAAACATTTGCTGTTTGGGTTTAGCTCAAGTCTGCTTTTGTGAAATAGCATTGTCTCTGTCTGGTTGTGTCTCTTTGTCTCTCTTTAATCTCCCAAGTGTGGCTAGAGTGGAGCCTGAGCCATAGGATACTGATTATGACTCCAGCCTGTTTCTACAATGTAGTCATGAATGAAAGACTTCACAACAGGGCAGTGGCAAATTTTCACAGCCACAGATTTGTGAAGATGGAGCAATAGTAGTAGCACAGCCTCACTGCTTTACTATTCTAATAGCATTTCATTTCTTTTCCATACTCATGCTATAAACCTTGTTTTTAAGCAATAAATCCCAAGTCTAACATTTAAAAAATGATTGTACTACGTTAATTGAGGTGAAGTTGATTTTTGACCTCCATTCAAGTTAAAAGTCATGTCTTAGCAGGCAGGAGATAATGGAAGCATCACATGCTTTGCTGTTCTGTTTTTAGACCCAAGGCCAAGTGTCAGCCTGCTCTAAATGCTAACTTGGCTTGTTCAGTGAGAAAAAAAT
Organism: Heterocephalus glaber; assembly: GCF_000247695.1. The sequence continues at coordinate 4,813,846 of NW_004624778.1, forward strand.
CTTGGCCCCTAGATTTTTGCCACCTTAATGTTACTGTTTTTTGTTCATTGTATTTTCAAGTGTTATTTAAGAGGAAGATAAACAAGAATTTTGTAAGGCATTCGGAATCTAAGTTTTAGGTTCTGATGACATTCAGAATTGCAGTGTAGACCCTTTGAAATGAAGTATTGGTGAGAGTGCCGCGCCTGTTAAGAAGCACAAAATGGTTAATTACATTGTATTATTAGCTATTTAATTAGCACCTTTCTTAATAAAATCCCGTATGCTGAGCTTCACTTTTTATTTGTTCCTATTTCCTATAGAGATTCTCATTTTAATAAGTGAATTTAAAATAAGACATTAAGCCACATTATACCCAGTAATGATTCTGGTAATTTTTAACTGCTTATTTTGAATGTTTCCTTACCAAAATTAACATTTTTGTTCAAAGAAAAATAGCCTGATTCAAGTGATAAAAAATATATGTTCAAACTTGTATTTTGAGGGTCTTGGCTCATGTTACTTTCCCTCCCTGTTTTACTACTTTTTTCTGTTCCTTGAATTTTCTTGTTTTCTCTTTCATTAAATTTAGTATCTTGTTTGTTCAAAGTCAATCCTTTAAATTTTTAAGGAAAAATAAATAGACTAGCCAAATGCATTGTTTTAAAGACTTAAATAACAATCTTTTAGTTTCTTGTTCAGTTATCTGATCTATTTTCTATGTTATTCAAATGATATTTTTTCAAATGATATTTTATAAGACTTTAGATAAATATTGTCCATTTTACATAAATATTGTTAGGAAATTTTTAAACGGCACCTTGGTATATTTGTTGTTGGGAAATCTTTCTATGTCTGCATGTATCGTCTGACTTTCTTTTTTGGTACTGGGAATTGAACTCGGGTCCTTGTGCTTTCAAGGCAGGTGGTGGAACCACTGAGCTAAATCCCCAGCCTCGTATCTTCTGACTCTAAAGAAAAACAAGATAAATATTCCGAAAGCCTTTGTAGTGATGTGTGATTTTTCAGTCATGACATCAATACTGTGTGTGCGAGCATGTGCACACTGGGGATGGAACCCAGGGCTTATACTAGGCCAGTGCTCTACCACTCAGCTTCACCCAACCCCTCAACACTGTTTATTTAATACGCACACCATCTTTTCATAAGGTAGAGTAATACAAAATAACCTGAATACCAGTGCTTCAGTATAAAAACTATAAATTAGATGCATCACTTTTTAGAAGAAAGACTAAGAGTACATCACTTCAGTTCAGTATCATTTTACAATGAGATGAAATAATCTGCCTCACATAATTTTGGGGAGGACATGGGTATAAAAATATCCACTGTAGATATTAAAAAGTGACTTAAGTATACTCAGTAGTGGTATTTCCCATACCCTTTCCCTGATAATTATAAAATAAGATAATGGCTAAAAATAGTGATGAGGCCTCTAAAAATAGCAAAAATGTCAAGTTTACAAAATGGTTATTTTAAGAAGGTTTGATGTTAGTTGTTAGGTAACTAACGTAAGTGCACAGACTTATAATTAACCACCCACTCCCTTTCCCTGTGATTCCCAAATGATGGGCACAGCTGCCCTTTGTTAGATTGGGTTTGGGGTGGGGAGAGTGAGGGTGGAAGGCTGTGGCCTGGAGGTTAACTGCAGAGTGGCACTTCACTTTTCTGTCATTCAGCAAGTGGGAGGCAAAAAATCAAGAGAAAGAGTGAAACCAAATGGCTTTTGCCACTCTTTTTGTCGTACCTTGCTTTGATGTTCTGAGACAATCTTTTACTTTATTTTGGTGCTAGGGATCAGACCCAGGGCCTCACACATGCTCAGCTGTGCTTCAGCCCCTGGGAGAGTATCTTAAATATTCTCCCAGCTGACTCAACTCCAGACGAGAGAGGGCAGCTCCCTTCCTAGGAAGCATGAAGGCAGTTGTGCTGCTCAAGCACTGAATGCTGCTAGCTCTTGCTTACATTTCTGAGGTCCCCAAGAGACGGAGTCTTTGTGGCTTCATTACTTGTCTCAGTTTGTACAGAACGCAGTGGAAAACAGCAAGAGAAGTAAGAGATAAGTTCAACTTTTTTTAAAAATTGCTGCTATCAATAACACAGGTTTAAGAAGTAGAGGAATATGGGCTGGGATCCCTGGTACCAAACCCCCCCCCAAAACTAAACAAACAAAAAAGAATTAGAGGAATAAATGAACTAAGAACTGTATAGAGATCAGAACAACTTTCAATTAGGGTGTAAGAAGGCTTACTCATGGAAGAGATAATTGTTTCAACCCTTGAGGCAGCTTTTCTTGCTTTTAATTGGAAGTAATTATATACAACGAAGGCTTGTGGGTGGTGTTGATCAATAGAAATGTAAAAAGATTTAGCCCCAAAAAGTGTCAGATCAGACATGGACCACATTTTTATCATGTATGTCATCCTTGTTGAGCTAGTCTGGTAGAATTTAAAATTACTGATAGTGTTAAAGAGGGAAACAATTTATCAGAACTCCCATTGTGTGGAATTGTTTTAGAGAAAGGGCTTTTTGCTTTCTGCAGTCCATTTTCATAACTCAAGTTGATATCTCCTCCTGCTGCTTGTGATCATCAGAGATCCTCCAGCCCCTTCTGAGCTGTCACTGGAGGTATGAGAGGACGTCAGGGGGCAGGCCAGGCCAGGCCAGGAGCTGAGCTCCCACCCCAGCACTAACACACTTCAGCTCAGCAGGGATCGCACGGCATAACAAGCTTTGAAATGCCACAGAACTTGTCCCTCTCATTTCTCATAGGAAGAGGACAGGGACCAAAAGGGTGACAGGCAGGTGGTAATGAAGGAGGTAGTGTGACATGAAATGGTAAGAGGTTGCTTCTTAACTCGGAGATTAGCAAGTTAGAGAATTTTTTCCATTTTTAAAGATACTGAGTCATTCTATTTGAATTATGGTGACCTACTTTCTCCTTTTAAGCATTTCAATATATCCTACTTCCTAGAGACTGAAGACACATATATAAAGATGTGGGTTTAAAGAAAACTGTAGGCAGCACTACTGTCTTTAGCAAGATAATGACATTTCAGTTCTTTTTTAGTTTGTTTGTTTTCAGTATTGGGATTGAACCCAGGCCTTCATTCATGCTAGGCAAGCACTCTACCACCGAGCTACACACACGCGCGCACACACACGCGCGCACACACACACACACACACACACACACACACACACGCACTTCATTTTTAGACAGGATCTCACTAAATTGCCCAGGTTGGCCTAAAACTTGGAATCCTCCCACCTCAGCCTCCCGAGTATCAGGATTACAAGCATGTGCTAACATATCCAGCTCATTTTAGCTGTTTATTTAGAAAAGGCGATTGACATGAGTGACAAAACTTTAAAAAGAAAAAGAAAACAAAAAATGCCATAGGCTACCAGTCTGAGAATACACACCTGGAGCGGTTGCCAGGAAGGCACCTACCATCTTGGGCCTCAATTTCTTAATCTGCAAGATTAAAAGGCTAAATTTAAAGGTTACATCAGGCTATAGGAATCATCATCGATTGTCTGGTTTTGAACAGGGGAAATGTTTTTATTAAGTTTAATTTGAACTTCAATGTAATTCTTGTTTGTTTGCTAACACGATGAGCAGGGATCAGAAGAGAAAAACAAAGACCCAGTAGTTGCTTCTCTTTCACCCCCCCTTGCAGTTTGAGATCAGAGGATGGTATGAATTCTCTTCTTGGTGACCTGGGGGAGAGGGGAGCACAGGCTAAAGCTTCCTATTTCACTTGTTCCCTACCCCAAGCTGTACAGCAGCCATCTGTGGAGTTGGGATCAGTGTTCTGTGATGGGCTGTGCCTTTGGTACCAAGCGTCCTCCTGCCCACCCTGCTCTAGAAGCTGAGTCGTCTTTCTCACTACAGCCTGTTCTGAGTAAGATATGGTGCAGGGTAGTAAAGGTAGAATAACTGCCTGGTGTTTACTATTATCAAATACCCAAGAGATAGTCAGGGTTTTATTCAGGGGCTTGGCCTCTTAAATTTTTCATATCTACTTGAAAAATAATAGTTAGGTCTATTCAAAATAAATTCCAAGTCTAAAGTGTAAGCAAACTCAGAAAACATTTCTTCTGATTTCTGTTGCCTTTTTTTCTCAAGAGTATCTTCCAAGTCGCCTTCTAATTATTCAGGGGTTAATCATTTGTCATTATCCAAGCACTTGCTTCCACTTCTTTCTGCCTCCTGCTTTTTGTCCTGTGACTTCTAAAATGGTTTTAGTATTCTAGGAAGTTTAGCTAATTTTAGGTCAAGTAACAATTTGTGGACTATCTTTCAACTGGATTGATCTTTGCCAATTTTGTCCCATTTGGGGCTACTCCAGCCCCAATTTTTAGCAGTTATTGTCAATTCTAAGTTACAGATACTGGAGCAGCGGAATGAGAAGAATGGTAAAGCTCATCTAGTGAGCATTTGACCCAGAAATGTCCATTCTTTTTTTTGGGTACCAGGGATGGAACTCAGGTCCTTAGCTTGCGAGGCAGGCAGTAGAACCACTGAGCTAAATCCCAGGCCCAAAATGTCCATTCTTAAGGTCCCATGAGTCTAGACACCTTTATACATTTAGGAATGCCTAATGGGTGCCAAACACTAGAGCTTCTGGTCAGATTAGAATAAATTTCTGAGACCAAGAGAAAGCTGTTATAGATATTAAATATGATATAAAATACCTAGGTGAATGTGCCAGCAAAATAGAGATTTTTTTAAAATTCTGAAATTCATGGAGTTGGGAGTGTGGCTCAGTAGTAGAGTATGTGCTTAGCAATGGGTCCAATCCCCAGGACCCCCACAAAAAAAATAAAACTGAACCTTGAGATAGTTAACATAAAAGTCAGTGGTTTTTTAAAAGCTTAACAAATAGAAAAACATGGTGGTGAAATTACAGGTGGTAAAATACACTCTGAGAGGCAGAGGCAGGAGGATCACAAGTTCAAGCCCACCCTAGGCAATTTAACGAGACCCTATCTCAAAATAACAAAGGGCTGAGGCCCTGGGTTCAGTCCTAAATACTGAAAGAAAAATTCTACCCATAATTTATGCTGTTTTTTATAATAATTGGCAGTAATATTTTAAAAACATAAAATTCCTGTAAACCTTTGTATTTTTTCTCTTTCAGGCTAATTTGTGTTTTGTGGATATTGACAACCATTTTATTGAGTTGCCTGAAGAATTCCCACAGTTCCCCAATAAAGTGGATTTTATCCAGGAGCTCTCTGAGGTCCTTCTCCAGTTTGGGATCCCTCCTGAGGGTAGTCTGCATTGCAGTGAGAGTGCCACCAAGCTGAAGAACCTGGTTCTCAAGGATTTGGTCAATGACAAAAAGAACGGTAATGTCTCCGCCAACAGCATCAGCATGTATGAGCTCCTGAAAGGCAATGAAACCATCGCTCGCCTGCAGGCCCTGGCCAAGCGCACTGGGGTGACTGTGGAGAAAGTGGACCTCTCCACATGCCTGAGTGAAAAAGATAAGGACCTGAAGCTGCATTGTGAAGAGGCAGAACTCAGGGACTACCAGCTCAATGTGCAGCTTCGGGAGGTCTTTGCTAACCGCTTCACACAGATGTTCGCAGATTATGAAGCATTTGTGATTCAGACTGCCCAGGACATGGAGTCCTGGTTGACCAACCGGGAACAGATGCAGAACTTTGATAAAGTAAAAAGACTCAGTTTTCCTTTTCATGATTCTTAGTGGGCTATATTACAGATTTGGTTAACTTTTGTTGTTGTCTTATGGGTCTCACTATTCCAGGCTGGCCTTGAATTACTATGCAGACCAGGCTGGCCTCAAACTCCTTCAATGATCCTCTCACCTCATTCTCCTGACTGCTGGGATTACAGACCTGTGCTCCATGCCTGTCAGGTTACCTTTTTTTAAATTCAATACCAGGGATCAAACTCAAGACCTTGCACTTGCAAGGCAGGCCCAGTGCCACTGAGCTAAATCCCTGGCCCCTGGGTTAACTTTTTTAAAACAGATTATTTTTTCCTGTCTTTCTCTCATTACCAACTTTTCTTTAGTCAGGCATGTTGGCACATGCCTATAATCCCAGTACTCTGGAAAGCTGAGACAAGAAGATTGCAAGTTTGAGCCCACACTGGGCAGTTTAGGGATTTCCCCAAACCTTGTCTCAAAATTAAAAATTAAAAAAGAGCTGGGCATGTAGCTCAGTGCAAGCAAAGGCGTTTGCACTAGACATAGTAATTTCACCCAAAAGTAAACCAGCCAGCCCATGACTGGTTATTGAATTGTGTGCTATATTATGTGTAATCTCATTTTTTCATTTCCTGAATTTTGACAATGTTTAATTTATAGAAAAATCTTACCTTTCACGGGCTTTTCAAATCTGTTAACACTATCTGACATTGTAAGGTTTTTTTACTCTAATTCTATGATCAAGTCTAGTCTGATGAAATATGTTCCCTTTTTGAGAAGTCTTTGTTTCTTTTTTTTTTTTTTTTGGTACCAGGGATCGAACTCGGGACCTTGCACTTGCAAGGCAGGCACCAGAACCACTGAGCTAAATCCCGAGCCCATGTCTTTGTTTCTTATACATATTTAGTCTTTACCCCATATTGAAGTCACCCCCTTGTCCATGTAAAGGTAACAGTTCAGTTTCAGAAATAACATTTTTGCCACATGTTAGGATCAATAGAGAGAATGAATAAATTCAATCTTATGACTGTTCGTCTAAGACTCTATTCCAGAGTTTTTGGAAAAGGAAGCCAGAAAATGACACCACCTTTTGATTGTCCTGTGGAAACTTCTCTCTAAAGGAAACTGTATTCTTTTGCCAGATTTTCTTCACATATCCCACAGGGTTGGGTTTGGTTTGGTTTTTTCAGACAGAAGCACTTAGGGATGTGCATTGACTCTTTTAGGTCACCAGGGCACAGTTCAGTCCCCTGCCTGTGACTGCTTAGGCACAACAGTGCTGTTAGAAGGAATCATGGCTTTCACTAAGTGGCATCTTCGTGTCACTAAGGCCCCCCCAAAGGGGCTGCACTCCCACAGGCTAATGGACAGTCTTGGGCCTTCTGACCACAATATGCACTAAACTTCTCTATAAAGGTGGTTAGCTAAAAGATGACTGATTCCATCATATTTTTTCTGGTGGAGGATGCAGTACTATGTACATCAGAACTGCTGGTGCACTTCATGTTCAATTAAACTTCTTTAATAAGAAACTTATTCAGATGTGTTCCTACTCTTAGTCCCTTTCTCATTTACCTTAACTTTTTTCCTACACTTTTTTCTGTGTAGGGAACTAATCTGTACATTCATGATTTGCCCTTGGGAAAATTCAAATTCTTACTTAAATTGAGTCCTAGTAATTTCTTCCTTTTTAATCTTTATGTAGCTTCAGACTAGAAGAATTCTGTAACCCCTAAAGAAATGAAAGTTTTATATTGGATATTCTGCAAAAGGCTTGTAATCATCTCATTTTTCACTAGGAAAATATGCAGGACACACTAATCCTGCAAGCCAGGTTTTTGTTGATCTTAAATGTTGTAGCCCAAGAGGATCTGAACATCAAGAGCCAGATTTGGCTATTTAGTTCATGTTTCTAAGGCTATTTGCTCTATAAAGAGTTAGAGTGATGATCAGAGATCTGTAAGATGCCTTTTGAGGAAGTGAACTGAGTTCTAGAGACTACTGTGCCTCTCTGTCTGGTAGTTTGGATTTATGTAAATTTACCTGAAGTATGGAAGTACTTCTCTTGAATAAGTGGTTTTCTTGAGGAAGCTTTTTAAAAGGCCTCTAAAACTTCACGATGAAAAATAAATATACTAGGAGGAAGCTAATGAGTACATTATTAAGAAAAGTAACCTTATGTTAGAATTTACCCTTCCCTTTTTCCCTTCTGGCTTTTTCTGCACCATATCTACTCAAATGAATGAAAAGGGAAGCAGATCCAGTGAATGAAGTAGTAAGTCACTTCCACATCTCAGCTAGTCTGAGATGAGAACTCCTGTGCATGTGGACCTGAAAAACAACAGGAAAAAGTGACCACTTTGGATCAGAAGTGGATTGTAACTTAGTAAATTTACTGTGTACCCAACAAGCTGGAAACAGGAAGGTCCAGCTTGTTGTACAGTTTTCCAAAGACATGCTCCTGGTGATTTTTCAAGCAAGGATTTTTACAGTTCTTGAGCCCTAGACTGTTGTGTCAGCACAAGTCTTGAAGAAGTTTGATGAATTTGATCTGGAGTTAACAAAGAGAGTTGACATCTAGAAAAATATTCACTGAAGAACAAAAGAATTTCACTCTTCACCATGAATTCTGTGTTGTCCTTTTGAGAAGGTCATTGCTGATGTGTATATCATTATTGTATCAGTTCATTCACTGCCTTTTGGCTTGGAGGTACATTGCACAAGCTAGGAATGGAGAGCAAAAGGAATCACTCACTGGGGAGAGGAATCAACATTTAATGGTTAGTGAAATGAATGACTGACAATCAATCACAGCCCCTTATCCACCTTCTTTCATTAGTGAAGCCCTCTGGCCTGCACAATGGTCATCAGGTTCAGAATGTAAATTGGTTTGAAAGAGAACATTACTACTAAAGACCTAAGTGACCTTCTATAAATTTAGAAAAAGGAAGATTAGATTTATAAGGATTTTTGAATTTCAGATGTCAGTTTTATATGTTGTTAAGTTTTAAAAAGAATAATCTTAGCAGGCCGGGGATTTAGCTCAGTGGTTTCGGTGCCTGCCTCGAAAGCGCAAGGCCCTGAGTTCGATCCCCGGTAACAAAAAAATAAATAAATAAATAATCTTCAGGTTTAACACATAGTATTGATCTAGTCTCTTTAGATAATAATTTGCTAATTATCTCATTACAGGCTTCTTTCCTGTCTGACCAGCCTGAGCCTTACCTGCCGTTTCTTTCACGCTTCATTGAAACACAGATGTTTGCCACCTTTATTGATAATAAAATTATGTCTCAGTGGGAAGAGAAAGACCCTTTGCTTCGGGTCTTTGATTCTCGGATTGAGAAGATAAGATTGTACAGTGTAAGGGCACCCACCTTGCGGACATCTATATATCAGAAATGCAGCACTTTAAAAGAAGCAGGTACATTTGCCATACTTTTTTTTTTTTTTTTTTTTGGTACCGAGGATTGAACTCAGAACCTTGCACTTGCCAAATAGGCGCAGCACCACTGAACTACATCCCCTGGCCCTGCTGTACTTTTTAAAATTAAAATTCATGACATTTCTTTCACATGTTGTTGGCCTTGTGTACTACAAAGTTAATCTTTAGTTTTAGACTTTGTGGCTAGTCCTGGTACTATATCAAAGAGTTCCTGTAGTTTTCTTCCTGTCTCTGTGAGTCCCCATTCCTCCTGGACATTCCTCTCTTCCCTTAGACAAAAGAGTAAAAGCAGTAATAAACTGAATAGAGCATAACTAGAATTTGCTATGATTTTTGTCTTACTCTATTGCCTCAGTAGAAAAAAGTTGATTTCTGTCTTGCTATTGGTGCTGCCCTTTTCCCTTTCTCTTCTTCTTTCATTATTCAAGAAAAATATCAACTTAAAAGATCTGAGAGGCTGCTTAGTTTATATAACAGAAACAGTATATTTGCTGCATTGTTATCACTATATAGCTTCATTTGTTGAAATTAAATTGCTGGATTCTTGCATTCAAATGAGAGGAAATACTTGCATTCAGAATCCTGACACCCTTTTCCCCAGGTCAGAGAATCCTGAATCATGGCCAGTCCTGTCTGACAGTGCAATGTAACCCATTAAATAAATGACTATTAATAGCCAGTACCGACTATGTGCCACTCATTATAGCAAGTGTTGTAGATGCATTTTGTGTTTGATTTTAGCAACAGGACAGAAGGACACTTGTTTTTGTGTTGTTTTATTACTGTCCTTACTTTACAGTTAGAAAGCTGGGAGGTCGAGCAATTTGCCTCCAGTTGCCTATAGCTAGTTATTGGTGGAACCATGGTTCAAATCCAGGTCCAACTGATTCTAGCCACTGAAGCCTTCATCTCTTGTTAGCTGTTCCTAAACAATCTTTGCTGGAAAAAAAAAATCTTCCTTTTATTTCTTTCCCTTCAGATGTAGGTGCTATTTGAGATTATTTTTTCTGCTGGAGAAAAGGAGACCACAGTTGTAGCGCTCTGTGCTCTGCCGCTGTGGCTTGCTCGCCTTTACCACTTGACTTAACTAAATCATTCTTAGAAGGAGTGACACTTCAGCATATGTAAGGAAAGAGATATTAAATGCTATCTCTTAGAGAGATGTACAGGTCTCTGAGACATTGCTGGTTGTGTTCCTCTGCACAAGAGTAGATCCTTGAAATCCCCTTCAGGAAATGACAATTACCTTTGTGTTTCTAGAAATTGAGTAGGCAGAAAAATTGAAATTGTTTATACAAGTTCAGAGAATACTATGACTTCCAGTGCTTTAGCAGCCATGCGAGTAATATAATGCCTTATTGAGCAAATTTCACCCCTCCCTTCCTGACAGAATATTAAAAATGGAATTAATCATCAGTTTCTTAATTTATATGCTTCTATAAAAGATGTCTTTCCAATTAAGAGAATTTCTTTCAGCCTCTCATAGAATTTGGTACTCCTACTGTCATCACAAAAATTATATGAAACCCCTTTGAAAATATACCATTATAGTGTTTACATGTAAGAAAACGAGATTAAGTTAAGGTGGTAGCCTCCCAGAAAGCTAATCTGTCAGACTCTTTTTTTTTTGGTACCTGGGATCGAATTCGGGACCTTGCGCTTCCAAGGCAGGTGGCGGAACTACTGAGCTAAATCCCTGGCCCCTGTCAGACTCTTTTTAGAAGTAAAAGGAAACAACTTGCTGTGACTGTGCTTACTGCTTATAAATGTAGTTATTTCTTTTATCAAGTGAAATTACCTCCCCCAAATCCCAGAGATTGGGTATGAAGTTCTGTGTGTGTATGCATATGCTTTTGGTGGCGTTTTGCCTCTAATCAGAAAGAATTTTGATTTGCAGGTGAGCTGTTTAGGCACAGGCTATCTGCTACTGATATTGTGGCACTAGAGCCTCATGATTTCTGGGCAGAAAGACAAGAAGTGGATAAAAATATGGTTTTCTTTTTCTTACCAATCACCACAAGTTAGTATTGTCACAAACTCTTTAAAGTCTAACAGACCCCTGACCTCTCAAAACAGGCACTTGCTAATTTCTGAACGCTCAGTTTTCATTGGTGATGTTGTCACTGAAAGTAATGTTGCATTATGCTCCCTATAACAATTTTAAATACAAACCCTAGGGTAATTCATTATAAATCATGATTTTTGTTTGGAAAGTTTTTTAACTTTCCAAAGTTTTTTTTTTAACTTTCCTTAACTTTTAAGGAGAACAACTCAATATCATATTGTATGGATTTCTCTGTCGTTTTCCAAGTAATCTCAGCATTTTGGAAGGCTGAGACAAGAGGATTGAAAGTTCCAGGGTAACCCTGGCTGCATAATAAGTTTGAGGTCAGCCTGAGCTACGTGGCAAGACCCTCTCAAAGAAACCATACACATGTACAAATATGCATAAATCCAACAGAAAAATTGAAGCTCCTTTTTTATTTTTTCCTTTTGTGAGAACAAGTCCTTCTTGGCAGAAATGGAATTTTGTAAGTACTTCATGGAATGTAGACTTGACAAAGACCTCTGGGATTTCCATGCCATGGATCTAGTCATCATTTTGCCACAATCATCCATTCATTAATGTTTTATAAATATTAGGATGCATAGAAAGTATAGATGGGGTGTGCAAGGTCATCGGACATCACTGAAAATTGAATTCGCCAGTGTGTTCTGTTTACCACACTCCAGCAGTTCACCGCTTGTTATCCCTGTCTGTTGGCAAAAGATAGTTTTGCTCCTCTAATGTTGTATTTTCTCCTGAAAATTTGGTTGATCAAAATACGATGAGGATTATTTTGTTTTAGCAAGAAAGCAGATCACTCCATTTGGTCTTAGAGACATCCTCCAACCCCACTAAATTGAATGTGTTTTAAAACAAATGCTGAGTAATTCCTGTCTGTCCACTCTTCATTCTTCAGAAGGCTAGTTTCTTATCCCCTGGACATTTTCTAAATGCCTGCTTATCTGACTGCTCTGCTACCCTCTTGATCTAATAAACATTCCTAAAGACACCTCCTGATGGGAACGCACCTGTCGCTGAAAGTAGGGGGATGGACTTCACACAGTCCCTTGTTAGACATGAGTTAGGCGTGAGTGTTTAAGAATGTTTGCTTCTTCCTTCTCTTCACATTGCCTTTCAGCTCAAGAAAAATATTTTACGGCTGGGGGTTTAGCTCAGTGGTTCTGGCACCTGGCTTGGAAGCTCAAGGTCCCGAGTTCGATCCCCAGTACCACAAAAAAAAAAAAAGAAAAGAAAAATATTTTATTTGCCATCAGTTTTCTTTAATGTTGTACTTAGAACCATATTTATGTTAAGAATACTGAATTTCCTATTTTAAGAAAACTGTCTCAATACTAAATTACACTTTTTTTTTTTTTTGTACCGGGGATGAAACTTGGGTCCTTGGCGCTTGTGAGGCAGGTGGTGAAACCACTGAGCTAAATCCCCAGCCCCCTAAATTATACATTTTTCAATTTCACTGCCCAGCTTTTGGAAAAGGCAGAAAATACCATGAAAATTAATCATCCAATATTTATTTAAAGTTAACCTTTCTATATTCACATTTTACTGATCTCTGAAGAGCCTCTGTAAAAATATTTCAGGATGTTGGGATGACTGAGTTCTCTTTGTGAATGGAAGAAGTATTACTTTTGAAATGTTAGCATGAAATATCTCTAATTTGCTTTTTTAAATTTATTATTTTTATTAGTACATTTGCAGTACATAATGATTACATTCATCATAGGTCTGATTTGTTATAAATTTAATTCATAGCCCAATCCATCGAGCAGAGACTGATGAAAATGGATCACACTGCAATCCATCCACATCTGCTGGACATGAAAATTGGTCAAGGCAAATATGAGCAAGGGTTCTTTCCAAAATTACAGTCCGATGTCTTGGCAACAGGACCTACCAATAACAAGTAAGCATATTTTTCACTTGAGTAACTAATTAAAGGAATGAATGAAGGATGGCATACTCCACAATTCTAATGAGGCACTCTGTAACCATTAGACATCTCTCTGTCTGATTACTTTTTTAAGACTCCACTAATTCATTTCAAATATGGATTGACTAGTATTTTTCTAGGTAAAATATATTCATTTCATGCAAACATTTTTTTAAATTCCAATCTTTGGACATAAGTGGGTTAATTCTGTCATATATAAGTAAAAAACAAAGACTGGCCCAGCGTGGTGGTACATACCTATAATCTCAGCTATTTGGGAAGCTGAGGCAGGAGGATTACAAGTTTGAGGCCAGCCTAGGCAACTTAGTAGAACCCAGTTTCAAAATTTAAAAAGGGCTGGAAATGCAGCTCAGTGATAGAGCATTTGCCTAGCTAGCATGCATGAGGTTCCTGATTCAGTCCCCAATACAACAGGAAAAAAAGATGAGTTTGGTTTTGTTTTGTTGCGCCCAAAGAAAAGTACACTTGTAGTTTTTTTGTTTGTTTGTTTGTTTTGGTTTTTTTTTTTTCGGTCCCAGGGATCGAACTCGGGACCTTGCCCTTGCAAAGTAGGCGTCGAAACCACTGAGCTAAATCCCCGGCCCAGTACACTTGTGAATAGCTACTTTTTTTCTTGGCAATGCCAGGGTTCAAACCAAGGGTCACATTTCTCACTTCTGTATTTAGATATAATGCCAGTAAGTCTGCTGGAACTCAGAGCTGCTCTACTTTTGCCAGCTATACTGCTTTCCTAGGACTGCCATAACAAAGTACCAAAAATTTGCTGCCTTAAAACCCTGACATTCTCTTACAGCCCTAGAAGTGCAAAACCCAAAATCAGGACCCTGGCAGGGTCCTTGTCCCTCGAAGACTTCTCAGGGTGACCATTTTCCTACCTCCTCCAGCTCTCAGTGGCCCCAGTAGCTTCTTGGCTCTAACAGCTCAACTTGGGCTCCATCTGTATCTCCACACAGCTGCCCTCCCTCTGTCTGTGTGCACATCTCCCATTTCTCACAGGGACACCAGTCATACTGGACTGTGGCCCAGTGACGCTTCTTAACTTGAGTATGCCTACAAAGGCCTAGGTGCAAAGCAAGCTAGACTTCAGCATGTCATTGTGGGGGATGCAGCTCAACCTATACACTACTCTTGGTCTGAAGTATCAAATACAAAACTATGACAAAGCAAGCATAAAGATAAACCCTATTATTCTTTACAGTAGATGAGTCCTTTCATAAAATATCTGAATATGGTTAGACCTGGAAAAAAGAGGGCTGGAGATTCAGCAGAGCCTTAAGAGTGCTTGCTTTATGTGTGTGAGATCCTAGGTTTAATAACACAACACTCTGAAAAGGGAGGAAGGAAAGGGAGGGGAAATTGAAATCAAGTGCAGTATTTGGGCTTAGGGGAGTGCTTGATTTTAAGTGAATACTAGTGTTCTGTTAACAAGTGAGAAGGAGCAGAGTATTAATGGGGATGTGGTCTGAGTAGGGGAAGAGTGACTTCTGATTAGGTTAGCAGCTCTGGAATTTGCTTTATTCTTCACCACTCACCAGCCTGGGAACCTTGACCCAGGTGCAGCGGGTCACCTCTGCAACAGAAGCCGATGGCCTCTGCAGGTCTGCGATCTCCTCATTCAGTCAGAGGCTCAGAGGAGGGACACACAAGAGAGCCAGGCAGGCCACGGAAATGAAAGACTGGGTGTGCAGAACAGAGTGGCATCCACCCGCCTGACTTTCCACAAGGCACATAGAGAGCCATGGAGGGGATAAAAGAGGTAGATTATGCCTTTGACCTAAGTAAGAAGTGTGAAGCTCTTGAAAGGTGGCAGGGAAGTGTGACATCCCTCCTCAGGCGATATGCTGAGCTGTTGTGGGATTTTTGGTACTCATCTCTTTCCCAAAATGATTGTCATGACTGTTCATCAGAGCAGAGGAAACTGCAGTTTCCTGCTGTTCACATGCAATGGTAGCAGTTGATTTAATTTAACAAATACTGTGCTAATCTAGGCACTTTGTGCTAGAAGGTATTTCTGAAATGATAATATTTATTTGTGTGTTCAGGTTTGCCCTGCTTATGTCATTTTTTTTCTTTTTTTTCTTTTTTTTTTTTTGGTACCGAGGATCAAACTCAGGACCTTGCACTTTCAAGACAGGCGGCAGAACCACTGAGCTAAATCCCTGGCCCTTTATGTCTTGCTTTTATTTTATGTCCTGAAAGAATGGAACAGCGTTGCCATTTTTCTAGTTGACTAATTGAAAGTGTTTGTTCAAATGTGTTTTTTAATTTTGCATATTGTACATTTAATGAGAAGCAAACAAAACATTATATAAACAGTCCAGTGAATAAAATGTTACCTTTCAGGGCCAGGGATTTAGCTCAGTGGTTCCAGCGCCTGCCTAGCAAGTGCAAGGTCCCAAGTTCGATCCCTGGTACCAAAAAAAAAATTTTTTTAAATGTTACCTTTCAGATTATACATTTGCTCTTGAAAAACTCTAGTCCTTTTTTTTAGTTAAGTGATCTGAAATTTACTTTTTATTATATATTTTCAACACATAATAAATACATTCATCTTGGAGAAATGCCATATATACATACTTCATCTTGGCCATTTTTGCTTCTGCTTCCTGCTCGAATGTGGTTTTCAGTGTGTGAGAAAGGTTGACGCAGGTCCAAATATCAGAGTTTTAGAATGATAGCAAGCACATCCGAGGGAAATGGTGTATATAAATAGAAAGAAGGAGTTATAGTGCTGCACACACCACTGTTCCTTTTCCTTTCAGAGTCTTAATTATAAGCCTCTGGTCCTTACAGGTATCAGTCAGAAACTTTGGAAACTTCCACCGCTGCTTTATTTAAAGTACTTATATTTCTTCCTTCTTGCTCATTTTTTTGTCTGCTTCCCAATATACCTTTTCTCAGCTGAGTGAGGTGTTGCATGCCTATTATCCCAGCATTCAAAAGGCTGAGGCCAGCCTGGGCTACACAGTGAGACCCTGTCTCAAAAACATATCTGTATTTCTACCTTTCCTGGCAGTGGACCCTTCCTTGTGCCAAGAGAAAGGTGGTTCTGGGGTGATGCTGCTGCTGGTGGTAGTGGCTGCTGTTCCTAACTCAGTTCTGTACTAGCTTCTCTGTTAACAGCTTTAAAGCTCATCAGGCCATTCATCCTTCTTGTAAGCATACTTCTAAATATAAGCTTACCTTGTTTTACCCAGTTTATAAGTGGGGTTCAGGGAGAGTCAACAGCTTGTACCAAGATCACATAGGCAGAAAATGTTGAAACTAGGATTCAAACCTAGGCCTGCTGATTCAGGGGCTCTGTACTTTACATATACTGCTGGACTCTGTCACTCTGATGAAAGGGTAGTATGGTCCTTGGGGGTCCCCCAGTGCTGGGATGGAATCTAGAGCCTCATCCATGCTAGGCAGGTGCTGTTCCGCTGAGCTACACCACCAGCCCCAAGAAGTCTTGAGTAAGCTTAATACTGAACATGAGAGTTGAGTGACAGCCCCCAGTCTGTGATCCCTCCAGAATTAAGAAGCCTTCAGATGCCTTGCCTCTTTCTTAGAGTGGGCTCCACTAAAAAGAGCAGATCTGAAGAAGATGGGGTTTGGGAAACAAGGTATATCTTAGTGCCATGTTCCTTCTGATGAGCCACAGAAAGCATGGCTGGGATCAGAGGCCCTAGCCCTGAAGAGTCGGTTCAGCTCAGTTCAGAGTTAGGATTAGAGCCCAGTCCCTGCTCCCTACACCATGTTCGTGGTGTCCAATACACAAAGACTGTTCAAGGGTGTGGAACATCCTCAGTACCAGCAATCTTTTAAATATGGGGTGGAGGGGAGCATGGTACAGTAAAAGAATTGTGAGTTTTTTTAACTTTCTTTAACTGAATCTCATTTAAATAGGCTGTCTCAGCTTCATGAAGACAATCATAGAGGTTGATTCACTGGAGGAGGAAACAGTTATGTATTCAATGAACTCTTCCCCTCCACTGATGATGTAGCTCAGTGGTACAGTGTTTGCCTGTTGTGCACAAGACCTTTACAGTGTCCCCTCCTGGACGTAATCTAAGTGTTTATAATTAAGTCTGGGGGCCAGGAATTTAGCTCAGTGGTTCTGCCACCTGCTTTGCAAGCGCAAGGTCCCAAGTTCAATCCCTGGTACCAAAACAAAAAGTCTGGAAGAGGTAGGTTGTTAGAATTTAAGGTGCTGCTTACAAGACAGAAGCAAATAATTGGCACCTGAGCATTTGACATTGTTTACCTTGGTTTGTGATGTTTCCCTCTCCAATGAAGAATGGTCCATGCTTTGATAAATACCGAACTTAAAATTGTGCTTCAAAGGGCTGACCACCGTGCAGGTTCAAACTTTCCAAACCATGACACCAGATACAATGTTCTATTTTTCAGAAGTAAATGAATGAGAATTATAGGAATCTTCTGTCACACAGATGAGTCATTGTTTTTCTTTTATTAAAATATCTTAATTGTTTGAATCACTTTGATATGGCTACTAGACTATTTGTCTGATAGTTTTTTCTTCCATTGCTAGCATTGGGTTGCTCATTCATTTGGATGGCGAGTTTTTGTGGTACCCTGGTGAGGACTATCCTATTCATCATGAATTTACAGTGAACATAACAAAGATCTCTGCTCTCACCAGGAAACAGATTTTTTAAAATCTTACTATGTAAAATAGTACCATGTCAGATAGTGTAAGCGTTGTGAAGAAAGTACAGCAGAAAAGGAAAATAGAGCCTAGCAGGAAGGATTTCAAATATTACAGCTTTACTTACTAGCTTTTTAAACCTTTGTATGTCATCTTGAGGTTTCCCATCTCAACACTGAACCTGACCCATTATATTTTCAGGTAGATTATAATCTAGAAGAGAAAAGATCTCAGAACTAAGTACAGCTTAAAGTGATTTAAGAGCATGCCTGTATACCATAAATCATTGAAATGTTAGAAGTTAATACGTTGTTTATAAGATGAAAGCAAATAAACAGTCTTAGGTATGTCAGCGATTGTGACCATCATTGTTAAAGTTACACTCAGTAAATGAAGTTTAATACAGAGAATAAATTCATTGCTCAACACTGGGAATGTATGAACTTCATAGAAATTTTCATAAGCAGTACTCATTTCCCTACTTTGAAGACAAAAATTAAGTATTTTGTCCCATAGGGCACATAGTGAGGAGGGCCAGTTATTTTATGAGTCAGTCTTTATCCTTCTCCAAAGCCTTTCCCACATTTGCCCACTAAGGGAAATGTTCTATAGTTTACATCTTGCTCCTTCACTTTACTATCGAAGTTCATTAGCTGATATATATGTATATATTGTCTTATAACTTTACTGTTTATTTGGACTAGCCTAGCTGTTAACTCCAAATTTTTTTATCCATGAGTAAATATTTTGTTTGATTGTTTGTTTGTTTTACTAAGGACTGAACCAAGGCCTTGCTCATGCTAGAGGCATACTACCACTGAGTTACATCCCGAGTTCTTTATAATTTTTTGAGACGGGGTCCCTACAACAAGAACAGGCTGTCTCAACCTTGTAGTAGTGAATCGTTTAGACAGAGTGATGGTCACTGTGCTAGAACGCAGTCCGTTAGAGGAATGTGCTCTTAGGTGAGGTCAGAACGAAGAACTGCCCTGCTGTGAGAGTTTCATAGGCCCTAAAAAAGAGGTTAGATGTTATTTTAAACTCATTTTTCCTGTGTATTTTGGTATTGAGTCTATAAAATAAGTATTTTTCCAAAATAATTGACAAATATAAGCTACCATTTCATAGAAACATACCATGCAGTTTTGAGCTGAGGGAAATCCTAGAAGCCATCAGGTCCCAGCCTGTGACTTCACAGAAAGGCCTCATTACTTTATGAAGCTGTACCTAGGGCTGAGGATTAGCTCAGTGGTAGAGTGAGGGCATGCATGTGGCCTGGGTTTGATTGAACCCCAGCACTGCCAGTACCCCCTAAATACCTGAATACTTACCTAGGCACATCTAGGCATGTTTTATATGTCTGCTGTAATCAAGGACTAAGTTGCTATTGTATATTTAATGTATATGGGACTGTTTTTGTTTGTTTGGGGGTTTTTTGATACTGGGATTAATAAACCTGGAGTCTCACCAGTGCTAGGCAAGTGTACTACCACTAAGCTACATCCCCAACCTGTTCTAACCTTAGTTATTAAAAGGCATTAATGATGGAGATGGTTGACATACTTGCTGTCACACCAAAAACCATTGGATTGTGTGCTTTAAGTAGGTAGGTTACATGGTATTCTAATTATATCCTAATAAAGTTGTTACAATATTTTGTAGATAATTGATTGAAAAATAGCTGTTATCAGCCTTTTGTGTTGAACAGCCAGTTCTTCCTGTTGTAAAGGTAGCGAGTCGCGGCCCCTCTTGGTGTGTTTCCCTCCTCAGTCGCTGGGTGAGCCGGAATGCTACAGCGCAGCGAAGGAAGGAGCGCCTTCGGCAGCACTCAGAGCACATTGGCCTGGATAGTGACCTGCGGGAGGTGAGTGTTTGACCTGCTGCCTGGCAGGGCAGAGCCAAGACTCAGGCTCACCAGCAGCCAGGGCTCACCATGCAGGCTTTTCTGTATACTTTTAAAAACTCATTCTGTTACATTTTAAAATGTGAATCCTTTGTGCTCATTTGTAGTAGAAAACACCCCATTTCTATGTTTATTACTTCAGTGCATATGAAATAAGGCTCTAAAACAAGTCTTTCTGTGTGCTATATCAAGTAAAGCTACAGTTAGGGTAAAAAATTAAGTTGGTACCTTATGTTTCCTAAAGGAGAAACACAAACGTTTCAAGGTTTCACCTATAATTCAAACTTAGTAGTGTATTCACCTGTGTCTTGGCTTGCTGACTCCATTTTTTAAAAGTATTTTAAAACTTTTTAAATTGAAATCTTTGAACTTTATTTGTACTCTTTAAAAATAAGGCCACAGTTAACATTTCAACAATTACAAGTAAGTTTTGATTATTTCTTGTGGTCGAAAAGAAAATGCAATCAGAAAGTCTGTTGCTGGGTGTGGTGGCACACACCTGTCATCCCAGTACTTGGGAGGCTGAGGCAGAAGGATCATCAAGAATATAAAGCCAGCCTTGACCACCTATCAAGACTCTATCTCAAAAATAAGAAAAACATGTTACTTTCTAAGCTCAAATGTGTAAAAATAAAGTAGAAAACATCATTCAGAACATCTGTTGACCTTTGTTAACATTCATGTGTGACTTTAATTTTTCTTAAGAACAGAAGTATCTCCTGTTCAGTGCTCTTCTTTGGCTGCTGTGCTATTTTCTCCCCCTCCCTTTTGCTGCGCTCTTGTCATATGCATGCTTGTTATGCTTCTCTCTCTCTCCCTGTCCTTTTCTTTTTTACTTCTGTCATTGCCACTTCATCATCTTAGCCTTCCGGGGAACTTGTCTGTCAGAACTCCATGGCATTCTGGGAGTGGGAGCAGGGCCCGCCTCCTCCCGCACGGCTTCCTAAAAAGTCCTTCTCTGAATGCTGCCTGGTACGTCCTCTGCCCGGAAGTGTTCACCAGTGTTCACTAGTGTTGCTTGGTTGGGACACGTGTGTGCATGTAGCTGTAGATCCCTCCGTTACCTTGTGACGTGAA
Organism: Heterocephalus glaber; assembly: GCF_000247695.1. Next base: position 4,834,625 of record NW_004624778.1, read on the forward strand.
CACTCAGCCTCTCCTCCTGTGTCAGGTGCTCTTAGTGTAGTGTGTGATGACACAGATGGGTAATTGTGCTGCTAACCATAAGGCCTTTGAGGCCCACTGCAGTGGGGACATGTTTGTTTGTTTTTTTAGTACTGGATAGCACATTGCTTTTCTTCTAAAGGTGAGAGACATACTGAACATGGAAATTCCCTCTGTTGTGGGGCTGAGCATTTAAACCCAGAGCTAGGTAAGCATTCTGCCAATCAAGCTGTGCCCCAGTGCTACAAATTTCCTCTTATTTAAGCATTTTGCAGGACAGATGTTTTTAAGCTTTTTTTTTTTTGCTGAGTGTTATCTCTACAGCATTTACCTTCCTGGTCAACATTTTATGTTGTTGAAAAATCTAGTCATCAACATAGAATATTAGAGGAACCTCTAATGCCATCCTGTCAGTATGACATGTTTGACCTGAAGTTCCAGAGGCGTGTCCAGAGTAAGAGGACACTGAGGCAGAGTAGCCTGTAGCCCCGGACTCACGGTGTCCAAGCCAGGAGTCTTCCTGCAAGACCACACTGTGATAACCACTCTGCACCTGAGGGCACGAGGACCACAGATTTCCCCTCTCTTGTGTGTTAGCCTCAACTTAGGTAATTCTGCAGTGGTCTTCTCTTCATAAATTCAGCATCAGTTAAAGAGATAGGTTGTTTATTAGAAAAGAAAGTCAAAGCCTATATTAAAGAACATTTAGTGTTTCTTGAATGGTAGGATATATTTTCATAGACATATCCTACTGGTTTGTTGCTTTTTGTCTTTGACAGAAATAAAGAAACAAATCTGGAGTTACTTCTGTCTGCAGAGAAATGGGCTTATAATAAAAAATTCTTCGTGAAAGGTTCATCTTCCCTCTTTTTAATTTCAAAATACATCTTTTTTTTGGTTGCCATTTTTCTCATCACTTGTTTACTTTCAGCCATTGCCCTTTTTTTTGTATGCAGAGGCAGCCTCACTTCTCAGCCCTTTGCCCCCAACTTTCCTGTGAGTGTCCCTGGGGTGTTGCTGGTTCTGTGGTTCCAGCTGCCAGACTCAGCCTCATGGCCACACTGTTGACTGATTGGTACACCTGCACACGTGTCCTGGGTGCTCAGTAAATATGGCCAAGAGAAAAACCCCCATCTGGCTGGTGTGCATTCCTGGAAATCATCACACATACTTCAAACAGTGCTTAGGTTTTAACCAATTGTTGGCTCTCCAAAATTTATTCATATATTCCAGAAGAAAAAGAAATACTAGAGCTCCTCTCCCAGTCTTTTGCCCAACCATATTTGCATTCCTTTTCTTGTAACCATTGTATTTCTTCCTAAGCTAGGTTGACACTTAGCTCTTCTTGAGAATTGAGTCTTGTAGTGGTTTTCTCAATTTTACAAGAGTGCTAATGATCACGGTGTTGAATCTGGGGGTAAAAAGGACTATTTATAAACATTTAACAGTTAACATTTGTTTCTGCCAGCTTTTTGTCTCTCATTTTCAGTACATATCCCAAACAACAATTGGAAACAGGTATAATTCTTATATAGGGGCCCTGCCCTGTTTTTCAGGTTAATTTGTCAGATTCTGCTTTCATTTCCTACATTTACTTATTTGGAAAACTAACTTCCAGAATGTTTCTGTCTACATTGTTACACTTCTCCATTGATAACAGTTCCCTCATTATCAATTTTCCATTTTCTTAGGCCCTCTTAAAAATATTTGAAACAGAAAAGCATACATAAGTGCTGCAGGAACTAAATGCTTGCAGAATTCATTGATTTTTAAATTTTCCTTAAAATCAATAGATGGAAAAAGACAGATTATTTTGCTAATGTTCCCTTTCATCATGAGAGTTGGGAAGTAGCAGGTAAACTGCTCCATTAAGTCCCTCTCAGGGGAATTTTTTATTTTTTCACGTTTAGCAGATTAGTTTTCTTTCAAAGGGGAGCTATATTAATCATACACACTCTCATGTTTAAAGAATGAGAAGGATTTACACACCTTCTTGTAATATCAAGCTTTTCCCTTAAGGTATAAGGTAGGTTTTGCATATGTGCCAATGGGATGATGTCAGATGTGCCTTTTGCATTCAGTGTTGTTCATTAAATATGATCCCAAGACAGGTGGCCTTCTTGGAGATTCCATCCAGCAGCCCTGATGCAAACATAAAGCATCTAGATGGGCTTTTCAGGGAGCCCAGAAAGAAGAGGGAGCACGGGTTCTGCACTAACCAGGTGTGGCCCCTCAGAGTCACCATACACTAAGCTGTTGCTATGATCCTACTTCTTCCTTGTGGAGCAGTGTGAGGGAGGGCCTTGGCAGCACCACAACTGGAGAGGCCTCCTGCCTCCTGAGCATGTCGGGCCCTCAGTGTGGTACCACAGCCTGTGGTGGGCTGAGTGGGCACACTTCATGTCCGTCTAGCAGATAAACCTACCAGTTGATGTGCTTGAGGTCATGATGTACATTGCGGCAGGATTCTGGAGCTCCCGATTATGCTGCTAAGACTTGGTTAGAGCAGAGGGTTCATCTGCAGAGCACCATGGAGCGGGGGTGGGAGGATGAGGTCTCCTGTGTAGGGAGAGCAGGCGAGGCAGACAGGGACCTGAAAGCCACCAGCCTTCTACAGAACCAGAATTATAATGCACATACCTGAAGGTTTTTGTCATAAACTTGATCCTGACTAATCATAGCTTCAAACAGTCCAGAATAAAAAGCTAGACTCTACCTCATTTTGAATGAGTTTTACCTGAGGAGGTTTCTGTTGTCCTCTTTTTTCAGAGGAGTTCACAGGTTGCTGGGGCGGAGTATAGGCATTCTTCCTCTGTCAGTACTCTAGAGCTAATTCCTTTGCTCACGTGTACTTACAGTGTTTTTGCATCTTGTTTGTTCCTGCATTTGTTTTGTGTAAGGTTAAGTGGAACAGAAGAATATCTGATGTTTATGCCTAAAAGTACTTTTAATTTCTAGAAATATATGCAAGAGGCACGAAGTTTAGGAAAAAACCTGAGACAACCAAAGTTGTCAGACCTCTCTCCTGCGGTGATTGCACAGACCAACTCGAAATTCGTAGAAGGCTTATTGAAGGAGTGCAGGATGAAGGTATGTATTGCTGACGCCAGACAGTGTCTCCTGTTTACTCATGTGTGGCTGGAATGGGCAGAATCCACCACCATCTGTACCTGTAGCTATCTTTGACTGTTGCGTAGACCTCCATGCTCTGCCACGCACCTCTGTGGTCCTCCATGGTCCTCAGAGTCAGTGATGTGGGAACCATGTGCAGTCTTGCTCATCTTTCAGCTACTGTTGTCCTCCCCTTCAACACTAACAGATGCTAAGCCACTCAGGATTTGTGTCTGGCCTGTGAGAGGCCTGTGTGTGCACATGCATACATCTGTGTACCCATTAGGAAGCCCTGGCTGTGTTATAGGTTAGTACGTGCTGCCTACAGTCTCCTCTCAGATAGCTGACTTTAGAGGACGCACCTGTACAAACTGACAAAACTCAGAGTATCCTCTTAGCCAGTCATTTCCTTTATTTGACAGGCTTCTTTGTATATTTAATAAATGCATCCTCAGTATTAGCAGATAGTGAAGAATCAGACAGACAAGTTCCCTGCCTAGAAGTTGATTCTTTCTCAGTGTACATTTTAAAGAGCAGCTAAGACTAATGCAGATTAACTTACCTAAAGCTGATTTCCATTTCCTTTTTATTTTCTGGTGTGTATGTGTGAGCAGAGAAGGAGAAAAGAAGAAAAAGAGGAAGAGAAAGAGAGCCTTGGTTCTGTCACAAACCAAGAAGCTCTCAGAAACCATCTTTGTCCTGTGGTTCCCACCTGAGTGGTCAGACTGAGCTCAAGGTGCTAGGCCATGGAGGGCGATTGTGTGCAGTTTCAGACAGTGTGTTTTCTGTACCTGCTGTACTTCCCCAATGTCATAGAGGATGATAACCTAAAAATTATTGCATATATGCATTTTTTTTCATTATAGGAATGCTTTACAAATATTATATCATTTGCAGGAATGCTTTACAAATATTATATCATTTGCAGGATTTGCCAAATCCTACATGCCAAGGTCAGAATAACTTACATCCAAATTCCATTCCCACAGTTAAAACCTTACTAGAAGGACAGTGTTCTAATTACAACCATATATTTTGTCTATTCTGTTCCTAACTTGAGAGTGCTTTGTCTTGTCCTTTATAAGCCTTGTTTACATTAATTTCCATAGAAACTGCACATAGCCCTGCCTTTGCACATAGCTTGCCTTTACCCCAATTGATTGCCAATAAAAGTTAGTGCCTCAGGCTGGGGATTTAGCTCAATGGTTCCGCCGCCTGCTCCACAAGCACTAGGACCTGAGTTTGATCCCCAATAACAAACAAAAAAAAAAAGTTAGTGCCTGAAACTGGCCAGGGCCTTTGTCAGGTGCACTGGCATTGGTCATCCTGGCACCCAGCTTTCTCTCTTTTAGTTCTGTCTTTTAGTGTATTTTTTCCTCAAGCCTGTGTCCTATACTGGGCAGAGTACTGGAACCTAACTGCAGGGGTCTCCAGTAAAATTGGCACCCAACATGGGGCACAAACCCACAACTCTGAGATTAAGAGTCTCATGCTCTCCCACCTGAGTTGTGTGCATGTTCAGACGGTGTGTTTTCTACACCTGCTGTCCTTCCCCAGTGTCATAGAGAAAAGTTCTTGTATATAAGCATTTTTTCATCATAGGAATGCTTTACAAATATATCATTCTCTTTAGTGACCCTGCATTTCTCTGACACAAAAGTAGAATACAGATACTACTGCAGTCAGTTAACCACAGAGATGAAGACATTGCCCAAGGTGATCAGAGAGCTGTGATTAGAAGTAGAATGAGGGGAAGCCAGGTCTCCTAGTCTACTTATTGGCTCACTGCTTTGTGGATTCCCCACTGGGTAACCATGAGTGTGTGATGTTTATAGACCAAGCGCATGCTGGTAGAGAAGATGGGCCATGAAGCCGTGGAACTTGGCCATGGAGAGGCAAACATCACCGGCCTGGAGGAGAATACCTTGATCGCAAGCCTCTGTGACCTGCTGGAGAGGATATGGAGCCATGGCCTGCAGGTCAAGCAGGTAATACTCGTAGGAATGCTGGAGACATCACAGCTAGGAGCTCTGTTAGCTGTGTGGGGCACAGTGGTGCACACTTGTAATCCTACCTCCTCAAGAGGCTCAGGCAAGAGGTTCAAAAGTTCAAGCCCACAGACCAGGGATTTAGCTCAGTGGTTCTGCCACCTGCCTTGCAAGTGCATGGTCCCAAGTTCGATCCCCAGTACCAAAAAACAAAAAAAAAGTTCAAGCCCAGCTTGAGCAACTTAGCAAGACCCTGTCTCTAAATAAAAAATAAAATATAATAAAAAGGGCTAGGGATGTAGCTCAGTGTGAAGGCCCTGGGTTTACCACCCCTTCCCCCAAAAAGTGACAAGGAAAAAAAAAATCTTAAGAAAGGCTATGTTCCTTTGTCACAAGATGATGAGAACTGTGCCACAGGCATTTTAATTCTTGAAAAAGAAAGCAGCCTATGATCAGAAGGTGGTTTGGGGAAAGGATAAAACAGCATATTTAGCCAGGTGTGGCACAGGCCTGTAATCCTAGCACTTGGGATGCTGAAGCAGGAGGATCGTTGTGAGTTTGAGGCCAGCCTGAACTACATAGTGAAACCCTGTCTCGAAAAAAACCACATTTATTACAGAGGCTGTATCCTCTATAGATTCATTATCTGCTTCTGCACAGGATAAAAGTCTACTAGCCATCGCCAACAGCTCTTTATCCCTTTATCTAGTGGGAGAATTTAGTCTCTTTGTTTTTCCTCTTCCCAGGCTCCCTGTCTGATCTGTTTCTGATGTGGCTCTCCCTTTGTCTTTGCTCGCTCCAGTTTTCTTCCGTGGCACGCACATGTCCACATGGTTTATGGATGGATATGTACAGATTAATTCTGTGCTACTGAAGCTTCCTGATCCCAGGTCACTGACCTGGCCCATATGTTCAGCTGAGTAGTAGAACCTGAAGACCTGCCCTTCTGGCCTCTGGTAGCTGCTTCCCTTCCCTTTGCCAGGCTCCTGCTGGGCTTCTGAGCAAGGCAAAAGGTGCCCCGTAGAACACATGGAATACACTATTCAGAGGGTCCCACAGGGCTGGAGTGTGGCTCAGTGGTACAGTACTTGCCCTTAGTGCACAAGGCCCTGGGTACATTTTCTAATGTGGCTTTTTGTTTGTTTGGTTGGTTGGTTTCAGTTTTTTGAGACAGAGTCTCAATACATCATTAAAGCTGGTCTTGAACCCAATGTGTAGCCCAGGCTGGCCTTGAATTTAGGGTGATCCTTCTCCCTCAGTCTCTCAAATGCTAGAATTACAGGCATACACCACCATACCCACCCTTTAATTTTTTTTTTAAGTTTATTTTAATATGGCTGCAAAAAAACATTTCTAGAGAATGAATGATTTTTTTCATTGTCTTTTTATTGGGAAAATTCACTGTGCCTGGTCAGTGAACGTGTTCAAACCCTTAATCTCCTGAGCCATAAGGCCATATTTACCACATCCTGGCTTCTGTGGGTCCAAAATCAAACTTTATTAAGGTAGGGGAAATATTCCAGAGCAGTAATGGTGAACGTTTTAGAGCTTTCAAGGATAACAAACAGCCGGCTGTGGCATGCATGCCATGGGTCCGCCAGGACTATTCTAGAGTAACATGGCAGTGTTTACATATCTGGTCAATGACACCTGAATCCTGGCTGCTATGATGAGGAGTGGCTGAACGTGCATCCGGGCTGGATGCACATGAAGTACACCTGACTCGGTCTGAGTGCAGGCCCAGCCTGGCCTGATCAGCTCCCTCTCCTTGCTCCCCTGGTTATTCCAAAGCTGCTGTACTGTACTGCTTTGCTCACTGCCTCTGTTTACAGCATTCCTTTTCCTGTGTTTCAGCTTTAGTATTAGGACTGAGCTCCAAGACAGTTCCTGTGACCAGTGACCAAACTGAGTCATCTTCCTAGTAAGAATACTCTTTAAGTTTTTCCCTCAAGTCAATATGAACTTTTTTTTTGGTACTGGGGATCAAACTTAGAACCTTTTCCTTGCGAGGCAGGTGGCAGAACCACTGAGCTAAATCCCCGGTGGGTCAGTGTGAACTTATACTCAGTTGTAATTACAATTTAGTATTTTAAATTCAAACAGATGAAACTCTTGAATTCAGGATAATTATTACAAGCCCAATTAGCTGACATCTAAGAATTTACTGTTTAAAAATAAAAAACTACTCTGACTGTGGTATGTTACATGTATAATTCCACCACTCAGGGTGCTGATACAGGAGGATGCCTTTGAGTTCCAGGCCAGCCTGGGCTGCGTAATTAGACCCTATCTCAAAAAAATAAAAAAAGGAGCCAGCTATGATGGTACCTGCTGTAATCTTGTCACTATGGGAAGCTGAAGCAGGTGGATCTCAAGTTCAAGCTCAGCCTGGGCAATTTAAGGAATGGCTTAGTAACCCCTGTCTCAAAAAAGGGGCTATGTATGTAGCTCAGTGCAGAGGCACTGGGTTCAGTCCCCAGAAACACACACACACACACACACACTCACTCACGGTCTATTTATGAATTAAGAAAAAGATCAATATAATCCAAAATTATAGATTTTTATATCTACTTTTTCTGGATACTTTTCATACAACAGAAAAATAAATCTTATGGTACTAGCCAGAAATTGTTTCTCCTTAGGAACTTTAAAGCAAACTGGCCTTTTTTTTTCCTGAGAGAGAGGGGCCTCACTATGTAGACCAGGCTGGGCTTGAACTCAAAATCCTCCTGTCGGCCAGTGGAAGGACCTAAGTTTGATCCCGGGTACCAAAGAAAAATAATAATAATTAAAAAAAGAAGTCAGAAAATGAAGTGGATGGGGCCAAGGATTTAGCTCAGTGGTTCTGCCCCCTGCCTCATAAGCGCAAGGTCCTGAGTTCGATCCCCAGTACCCAAAAAAAGAAAATGAAGTGGTTAGTGACAAGCTATGGCTTCACTGGTATTCATTACTGCCTAGGATGCTGGGAAAGGCTACCAGATTTTCAGCCAGTAACTTCCTGGTAGATGTTCTCTTGGATGTTCGGTGTTTTCTCATCCATCTCGGTGTCTGCATAGCACTGCTCTGACATTCCAGTGAAGACAGCATCAGTGTCCTGCTGAGCAAGCTCCCAAGTCTCGATGTTGAAACACAGCGTGGGTTCAGTCCCCAGAACCACACATACATGACATACATATGCATCACACAGACAGAAATGGATGTCATGGAACACCAGACTGCTGGATGAGCAATTAAGCATGGATGGTCTTGAAGAGAGATCGTGTCTTAGTGAATTATTCATCTGCATTGTTCTTTCAGGGGAAGTCGGCTTTGTGGTCACATTTAATCCAGTTTCAGGACAGAGAGGAGAAACAGGAGCACCTTGCGGAATCGCCAGGTGAGAAATCGTGGGAGTGGCATCAGTGTGGGAGTGGTGGTTCTACAGAACAGGGAGCATCTGAGCAAGATGCCTTGTTTCCGTCTCTGTCTCTCTCAAGCTAACACTCAGCCCATCTTGCCAGTCACAGGACAAAGCAGAAGAGCAGTATTGTTCCTTATCTGTGCGCCTGGGGAAAGTCACTGCACCTTCCTGATCTGCCTTCTTTATCTGTAAGAGAGAGAGAATAGTATTAGCTATTAACTCACATACATGAGAGCCCCCTTGAGATGTCAAATACCATACACATATACATTACTCTCACCAGTATTAGAGGGTGCTATACACTGATTTTTTTTATCTTAAAAGGTTTGTGATCATGATTAATAATCTTTTAGGGGAAAGTATGTATTTATGACTCAAACTTCAAGAGTCAGATTATATTTTGTTTTACTTTATTTTATAGACACATATTATTATTTTATAGACAACATATACTATGTTGCCTAGGCTGGTCCTAAAGTCCTGGGTTCAGCTTCTAAGGGTAGCAGCAACACGAGCTGCCACCACACCTGCCTTAGGAGTCAGATTCCTCTTTAATTTGGACCCCACATGTTAGGCGTGTCATGGTTCTTCGGCAGACTAGTTATATTGGGGTCCTTGTATTTGTGGTACTGGGTTCAACCCCAGATACTCTCCTTACTATGTATTGTTTCACAACAAGGAGCTTGCCTTTTTTTTAAGGTGCTGAGGATCAAACCTAGGGCTTTGTACATGCTAGGCAAACACTCTGCTACTACTGAGCTAAACCGCCAGCCCAGAAGTTGCTTTTATGTAAAATAAATATTTAGTTCACAAAAAGTAGAAGTAACAAGGGAAAATAAAGCTGGAGATTTAGCTCAGTGGTTCTCCCACTTGCCTTACAAGCACGAGGTCCCAAGTTCGATCCCTGGTACCAAAAAACAAAAGCCCAGGCATTTAGCTAAGTGGTACTGACGCTTGCCTCGCAAGTGCAAGTTCCTGAGTTCAATCTCCGGTACAAAAAAAAAAAAAATGGAAAATTAATAGAGCTGCAGTGTTTTATATCAAATCAGCCATTTAGGAACCTTTTCTAAAATAATGGCACTTTGGAGGCTGAAACAGAAGGAACATCCCACCCACGTTCGAGGCCAGGCTGGGCTACATAGTGAGTTCAAGGCCAGCCTGGAATATGTAGTCTGACCATGTCTCAAAAAATAAAAGTATGGATTATATCAGACATTGAGAAATGAAAAAAAGTAAAAATTGTAAAAACTCATAACCCAAGTACTTAATGGGGTATTTGCTGTTGCAAATCTGATTTGAAAATGGATTTAATCAGATAGCTATCCTGGGAATGTAAGTTTGACACCACCTTGCCCTAGAGCGCCTCTGAACAGAATGCCATGCCCCACACCTGATGCCCCAGGTGTAACCTTATTAAAGACTCATGTTAAGTTTAAAAGCATTCTCTAGTGTCCACCTTCTGTTCCTCCTTTTCTTTTCTTTCTTTTTTTTTTGGTGCTATATTTGCCTCAAAAGGCCCTCTGCATTATAAGAACAGGAGATAACTGAGCCTGGAGAGAGAGAATTCAGTAGGAGTAACCAAAACATTACATGTGGTGTGTTCTGTGATGGAGTCTCACTCTTACGAGTCTTGTTAGTGTAGGGATGGCTTCTCCAACAGCGTGCCCACAGGATAGTGCTGGGGAAGATTTCACAGGCTGGTTACAGACAAGGCGCCAAACCAGAGGGTCAGTCACTCACCCACAGAGATGTGTTACGTTCTCCAAAGGGTCTGAGAAAGTTGAGTGGTAGATCAGTAAGGCATGGATACTGTTCTATACTCTAAAGTAATAAATAGGCTGGAAATGAGGAGAAAGATGCAGAAGCATTCAAAGAGTTCAGCACTTTAACAAATGCATGGCAACATTAAAGAGAACATTGCATATTGGAGAGAGATTGCACTGAGCAGGGGGCTAGCAAACAGGTTCTAGAACAGGCTTTGGGAGAGCATGCTTATGCCTGTGAGTGCTCTTATTGTGGATGCTGCTGCTTTGTTAAATGTCAGGCTTCTCTGTCATTTTCATTGTGGTGCTGGGAATGAGCCCAAGCCATGCACATGCTAGGCAAGCACTGTACCCCTGAGCTCCACCTCTGCCCTGCTTTTACTAAGCATCTCTCATGAGCTCTAGTTCCCTCTTGCTGTCCTGTCTCCAGCTATCCCTTTGACTAGCTGTTTCTCCAACTCCTCTCTTCAGCCACAGCATCTGTTTGTCCCTGTCCTAGCCTGTGTCTTACCACTTGTTTGACCATCTTTCATGCTGTCTGATCAGCATCATTCTCTGAGCCATCTTACTCTTCCCTCTCCCCAGATACACTTCACTTGTAACACACACAAGCAGTGGTGTTCTCAGACGGAAAATGAACACATTCCCAGAGCATCAGGGCAGACTGGACTTTTCGTGCCACATCACACATGCCCTCCCCACCCTGCCCCAGCAGAGGGCCCTTGGGCCACACACCTGGCATGCAGGTTCTCAGAAGCACTGGTTCTCTCCCTTTGAAGCCCCTTAGTAATTCTGCAGAGGTGGCAGGTGTTGGCCCAGCCTTTGTTCTATGCCTGTTTTCCTCAGGGCCAGCTGCACATAGATTTGACCATTGCAGATTGTATCCTGGTCTCCCAAAGTAGAATGGATCTAAAGACTGAAAAAATAGCACATTTAAACCACAGCAAAACTCTACACCCTAAGGTCTAATTGTACTGGTGAAATTTTCTAGGTGACTTTATTGCAGTTTAGTTTTCAGGTGAGAAAAATGGAAATGAAGAAATGGCATCTCATTGAAGTGACACTAAGCAGGTATCACAGATGTGCCAGTAATTGGCCGGTGGCCACTGCTACAGGAGAATCCTCTTTCCTTCTCCATCAATGTGAGCTGTTAGTCTTTTTCTTTTTTAGAACATTTGCTGTACAAGAAGTTTACATTCATCTTAGTGAGTAGGTTGTGTACATAACACATTGTTCTAACTTTTCAGCTTACTCGCTTTATGATATGCATATTTTGGTTTGGATTCTGAACTTTGAAGTAGAAACATACCAAAATAAAGAGCCAAAACTCTTAGTTTAAAAAAAAATTCTTCTGGGATTTAATCTATGTGATTTCAATTTATGAGTGCCTCAGTGGGAGGATTTCCTCATCCACCCAAGGCCCCGGGTCAGTCCCAGGGTTGAGGGGTCAATAAAGTGGCAACTGAGCTTTTCTGTTGTCTTCTAAGTTCTAATACTTTGCTGATATCTTTCTACATAGTTGCCCTCGGACCAGAAAGAAGAAAATCTGACTCAGGAGTTACGTTACCAACACTCAGGGTCTCTCTTATCCAGGATATGAGGTATTTTAGATTACTGTATGATAATAATGAAATATTTTATTGCCTTCATCTAAGTGTCTTAAATTATTATGGCCATATGCACGTTTTGCTTATGTGTCTTGTCGAAAGCATTTTAATAATTTATTTTACTTTCATACTTTATATTTTTGCCTGACGTTGAATCCAAAGGGAAGATGCAGCTGAAAAGAGTTCTAAAACAACTCTAAACAAACTCTTAACTTTAAAAAAAAAATCCTTATGTGGGGCCTGGTGGCACATGCCTGTAATCCCAGCACTTGGGAGGCTGAGGCAGGAGGATCTCTGAGTTTGAGGCCAGCCTGGGCTACATAGTGAGTTCAAGACCCAGCCTGAACTACATCATGAGACCTTGTCTCAAAAAACAAACAGGACCAAGGATTTAGCTCAGTGGTGCCACCGCCTGACTCGCAAGCACAAGGTTCCGAGTTTGATCCCTGGTACCAAAAAAACCCAAACAAACAAACAAACAAAACTCCCTTAAATTCCTACTCTCTACCAGTATAAACCAAAAAAATAACAAGACTGGGCACAGTGGTACACACCTATAGTCCCAGCACTCAGGAGGCTAAGGCAGGACCATCAATAGTTCAAGACCAGCCTGGGCAACTTAGGGACTTAGTGAAACTCTGTCTCAAAATAAGAAAATTTCTAAAAGGGCTGAAGATATAGCTCAGTACAAAGGCCCCAGTACTGCAGGCCCCGAGTAGTGAGGGATGGGGTGGGGAGTATCTTCAGAAGGCATTAAGACATTTAAAATAGATTTTTTGTTTTATTGACGAAGATAAAGCTTTTTCCTTTTAAACGTTTTAGGAACAGTACTTAGCCAGCTCTTAAGAATGAGTGTGGTAACGTCTATGCCACCTGGGGCTTGTCTTCTATAGTGTGTTTTATTATTAATTATGGATGTTTATTTGATAATTTCCTTGTGCCTCAATTTTCTGATCTATCGATTAGAGACAGAAACAGTACCTGTCTCATAGGATTGTTGTGAGAATTACGACTCAATCTTAGACAAAGATTAAATGAGAATTAAATGAGAGTTAAATTAGTCCAATAAAGAGTTTAAAGAAATATTTGTCTCATGCTAAGAGTTGGCTACATGTTGGCTGTCAAGTGAATCAACTTACATATTTTTTTCATATTTATATTTAAAATGTCATTATTCCTTGGTAGATTAAATGTAGCTTATGATTCTTTCCGATGGTCAGTGTAACTGCACAGAAAATGATCCCAGCTCTCTTCAGGAGAACATAAAGCCTGTGTCTCCAGGGATTTCCCAGCAGCTATCACCTCAAGGTGGTGACTGTTGAAAGCTTTGTCGCTGTGACCTCAAGCTAAAATTCGGAAACCCAGTGAAGAAGTGGTCATATCACTTAAGGGTACCCTGTTCCTTCCAGTGTCCTGTTGTTTACTTTTGCACACTTCAGGTTGATTTTAGGAGAAGCAGAAGAGGTGCTTCTTGCATTTGCTCTCTACTTTGTGAAAGGCAGTAAAGTGTGCTGGTTAGGACCCTGGGCTTTGTGGTGCACACCTACAGTCCCAGCACTACAGGTTGAGGCAGGACCATCACTTGAGCCCAGGTATTCCAAACCAGCCTAGGCAGCACAGCAAGACCCTGTCTTTTTTTTGTTGTTACTGAGGATCAAACTCTGGTCCTTGCGCTTTCGAGGCAGGCAGCAGAACCACTGAGCTGAATCCCCGGCCCAAGACCCTGTCTTAAAAAAAATGTTTTTTTAAAAAAAAAGACCTTGGTTCTGTGCTTAGCCTACAAGGGCTGGTATTTCAGCTCTGCCACTAACCAGCTTGGTTGCCTGGGCAAGTGTTTGCACTCTGTCTCACCTATAAAATGGTGACAATAAAATACTTCTCTCAAAATGTTAGTGTAAAACAGAGCTCATAAATGTGCATTGCCCAGAGTAGGCCTGGGAATGTATGTATGTGTGCCAGTTCTTCACACTTCACGAGTCACCTATGTGTCTGCCCTTAGTCCTGTTTCTGTCTGTGTGTGTGTGTGCTTAAACACACACAGAGGTGCTTTTTTAATCCATGAATTGATAATATGTTTCTAATTTAATACCACAGAAATCATTCTAGCCTCCCCCTTTCCTTATTTGTAATGTCTTTGTCCAGCCACTAGAAACCTGGCTCTAATCATCTACAATGTATTTACTTATTTATGCAACCCTGGTAACACAGCTAGCCTTTGGGTGGGTGAGTTGGTTGGTTTGGGCAGGGGTTTTATTGTTTGTTTTTCTTTTGGTTTGGTTTTGTTTGTGTTTGAGGTTTTTGAGACAGGCTCTCGCTAAGTAGTCAAGACTAGCTTTGCACTTGGAGTCCTCCTGGCTCAGCTTCCTGACCACTGGGATTGGCAGTGTATGCATCGGTTGTTTTGGGTTGCTGACCCATACCCCTATGAGAATCAAGTCACTAACCACAGCACAGTGTTTGTGTCCAGCTCTGGCATTCTTGTCTTTAGCCTTTCAGTATCCAATCAAGATAGTGTTTTCCAAAGCTTTGATTACTCCTTCTTTTTTCCTCCATTCTCTTCAGTGTGGTTAGTTATTTATTTGTAGCACACTTAGGTTCTTTTCGTTAGTTCATATTCCATTTGGGGCTTCTTCCCCATCCTGGTTGAGTTTTTCCTCATTCATGTAGAGTAAGTTCAGATTGTTAGAATGTGTTTCTCTAGACTTGGCAGGAGCACAGAGGTGACACAGGAGCACTCCACTCCTGTGCTCCTCTCTGTCATCAGTCCCTCTCCTGGTGTCCTGCTGGCCGTCTCTTCACCAGCAGTGAGCACATCAGCTGCCCATACACAGGTTTGGGGGTCACTCTCTTTGCCGGGGCCAGGGCTTCCTATAGGGGCGTGATGGTTCCAGGTGGAAGCAGGAAAAACACAGGCAGTGTCCCGGGGATTTTGTGGTGCCAGAAAATAAAGTCATGCTCAGAAAATGATGTCTTTTCTTGCAGAAGCATTCCAATTAATGAATGTGTGGGAATGGAGTAGAATTGGCTGGTGGAAGTTTAAAGCCTTGTTGCTCTTAATCACCCATCGGAGTGAAACCGGAGGGCAAGGAACAGCCGCTGCCACTTCAGATCCCCATAGTGGAGGAACCCGAGTGGCTGCCAAGTGCCCTGCGGGGCCAGGTCTTGGTAGTCAGATTCCTCTGCTTTTGACCACATGTAGCAGTACTGATCCTGTAAAACAAGCCTTTCGTCAGTTCAGAAACAGGCTCTCCAAGATGGGGTGATGGTGGAGAGCCCCACCAAGGTGACAGCAGAGCTTTCTTTCATCTCCTCACGCTGAGCTGCTTTCAGGCCACTCCTTCAGTGTTAGTGCATCTGTGGTGGACGCGGTGGAGACCTCTTGGCGTCAGGGTGTGCGGCCTTACCTTGAGCAGTGAGGATTGGAGGAATCCTCACCTTCAGAGAGCGGGAGAGAGATCAAGGAGAAAGAGATTGTGTGCTGCAGAGAGCCGTCCTTACTCTGAGCTCTTGGGATCAGCAGAGGTGTTCTGCAGTGTTTATTACAGCCGGCGTGGGTCATGCTGGATATGTTTTCACATTTTTAAAGCAGAGGAAGAAGTGGTGGTTACAGAGAGAAAGACTTCAAGTAATTCCCCTGACAGCAGCGGTTTCATAGTTTATACTCTTAGGCTTTCGGTTCCTGTCTGATCCTCCTTCCCCTTTAGGAGGAAAATCATTTAGGGAAATAAACTTAGTTCTGTTGGATATAGCATTGACTTCTTCACAGAGAGTGTGTGTGTTTGTGTGTGTGTGTGTGTGTGTGTGTGTGTGACATTCTGTTGGTGTTTGGCCGCACAATATTTTGTGAGACTGTGCAATTTTCCGTATCTTACCAGTTTTTAAAGTTATCAACACAGTTTAACTTGACTTCTCTAAAGGCATGGAAATTAAGATTTTGCTATCTTCCATGTATTGTCTGGGACAACTTGAAAAATCATTCAGTGAATTAAATTTGTGGCAGATACTTAAACTATAGGACAGTCATTTTTAATATGAACTTGACTATTCAGATTGTGTATGACTTATTTTCTTGAGAATCTAGAATAATCAGTTGCCTGCATTCAGGCTGACACAAGAACACAGTAAACCCTGAGGAGTGAGTGAGTGCTAAGTGTTTGCCACAGGACATCGCCTGTGTGCGTATGTGCAGGAAGGTCTGACGTGGGACCAACAATGCAGGTAGACTCTTAGGAGGGTCTGTCGGCCTCCAAACTGCGTCCTGTCCAGTGCTCCCTGTGAATGTAAAGTCATTTCTCTGTGTCCAGTACTGTTGGTTACCGTGTAGTTCTTTCTTCCCTCAGCGTTACCCTCAGACCCACTTTGTGCTGTTTCTCCTTCTCCTAGGCATATTCAGAACATGAGCGAGATCAAGACTGATGTCGGGCGAGCTCGGGCATGGATAAGGTTGTCTCTGGAAAAGAAGCTTCTGTCTCAGCATCTCAAGCAGCTGCTCTCCAACCAACCGCTCACCAAGTAAGACATTGCCTTTTCAGACATGTCTGTTGCATGCCACGTGTTCAGGAAGCAGGCTGTGGGAGCTGACAAACCAGCATCTTCAGCATTGCCTGCTTCTGTGTGCTTCTGCAGCTTGGCCTGCACAGTGCGTTTGGCCATTGCTGGGAAAACACCCCAGACTTCACTGCCCAAGACCAGACTGCTGTGCTGTGATCAGAGCAAAAGCCTGAACCATAAGACCACACCCTATATTGTAAAACAACAACAATTTAATTTTTTTCCAGTCTTGGGGATTGAACGCAGGACCTTGTGCTCGCCAGGCAGGCATGGTACCACAGAGCTACATTCCCAACAACAATAATTTAAAAAAAAAAAAAAAGAGCAGGACATGATGGTACACGCCTGTAACCCCAGCACTCAGGAGGCTGAGGCAGGAGGACCACTGTGAGTTCAAGGCCAACCTGGGCTACATAGTATGTTCAAGGTCAGCCTGAACCACATAGCAGAACACCGTCTCAAAAAAACAAGGGAAAAAAATCTCAACTAGCAAGAAAAGGATAGAGCAAGGGTCAGCAGTAAAAGGCTTTATCTGACAGTCTTGCCAGTACTTATATTTGATAGGTTAGAGCCAGGAAACCAGTGAAGTGAGTGTCAGGTCATTGTTTCCTGGACTGACAGTTTCCCTTTGTCGAGAAACCCTTCTGGATGACACCATTTCCAGATGTGCATGTTAGAGGACTGAGTTCTGAAGAGCAAAGTTACGGGAAGAACTCCACCAGGACCTTGGACTGATGGTCTGTGGGAAACCTGTCATGATGCCCAGTGCATCTTGTTGTGATTTTGGATTTGTATATGTCACCCTTCCATTACATACCCTGGAGCATTTAAGGAGGAGTTTTAGGGTTCAAGAAGTAGATTTGATTTTTTTTAAAAATTGAGGGGCCGAGGATGTAGCTCAGTGCTGCCTCGCCTGCCTGGCAAGTGCGAGGTTCCTGAGTTTGATTCCCGGTACAGTGGGAAAAAAATTGAAGCCAAGCATGGTGGCACATTCCTGTAATCCCAGAAGTCTGGGAAGCTGAGGCAGAAGAATCACAAATTCAAGCCCAGCCTGGGCAACTCAGCAAACTAGCAAGATCCTGTCTCAAAATATAAAAAAGGAGTAGGGAGTGGAGGCTGAGAGCTGGAGATCCCCAACTGCCCCACTCATAAAGAATGCAATGTGTCATATTACCTAGGTACCTGACCTTGTTCTTTTAAAGCTTTGTTTCTGTGTCTCTCTCTCTGTCTCTCTCTGTCTCCCCCACCCCGTCTCTCCTCCCTTCCCTCTCTTTCTGGTGATAAAAAGCATTCACACTCATTGGGGCAAAAGTGCAGAGAAGGAATTGATAATCATTTATAATCCTGCTGCATAAAGAACAATATTGTCTTTCATGTTTTCTTCTGTACTGTCTTCTATTCATATTTTGTTGGATAAGATAATACTAGATTTGTGGCTCAGTACCATCCTTTTTTTGGGCGGGGCGGGGGGGGTACCAGGGATTGAACTCGGGTCCTTTCGTTTGTGCAGCAAGTGGCGAAACCACTGAGCTAAATCCCCAGCCCAGTACCATCCTTTTTTAGGTTAACATTATATCATAAACTTTCACCATATAGGAGTTTAAACTCTGAAGTCTGAATGCTTATGTTCAAATATTGCCTTTAATATTTACTACTTGAATAGCCTTGAACAAGATAATTAGCTTCTCTGTATCTCAGTGGCCATAGACCTAGGGTTAAATATTTTAATGCTGGACACCGTGGCACATACCTGTAATCCAAGCTGTTCAGGAGGCTGAGTTTGGAGGATCTTGAGCTCAAGACCAGCTTGAGAAGACCCTGTCTCAAAAATAAACTGAAAAGGGCTGGAGATGTAGCTTAGTGATAGAGCACTTGCCTAGAATGTGTGAGGCCCTGGGTACAATTCAGGACAAAAAAAACCGGATTAATACCAATAATAAAACACTTGGAAAAGAAAAGTGCTTAATCCATATGCTTAATAAAAGTGACAGCCAGGTATGGTGGCGCACACCTATTATTCTAGCACTCAGTAGGCTGAGGCAGGAGGATTACTGAGAGTTGGAAGGCAGCCTGGGCTATATAGTGAATTCAAGACAAGCCTGGACTACATAGTGAGACCCTGTCTCGGGGGGAAAAAAAGGTAGCAGTATCTTTAGTGGTATCTGTACTATTGGTCAACTCTTTCTAAACTTTATTTTTAATGACCATACAATATTGTAGCTTTTTTTTTTGGTTCTGAGGACCATGCATATCCCAGGCAAACACTTTACCATGAACTATTTTGACTTACAGATAACATGGTAGTGGACATTTGTAAGTAACTCTGCTCCCATTTCATACTTTGTCCTCAGGGCTGTATTCTGAGTAGAACCGATGAGTGAGGCATGTGACAGGCTCAGAGTAATTGTTAGCAACAAACTGCCCCGCAGCTGTGACAGAAACTATTTGCTCTCCTTTACCAGCATTGGGTGCCACTTTCACATTTCCATGAGTGTGACAGACAAATGAATTCGTGTCCTTTTGCCCCCTTACCAGTTAGGTAGAAAGTGTTTTACTAGGGGCTGGGATGTACCTCAGGGGGAGAGCATCTGTCCCCCGCCATGAGACCCTGGGTTGGATCCCCCATGCTGGGAAAAAGGTTTAACTGTAACTCTGTGGACTGTCAGTTCTTTTAAGGTAAAGTTTCTTCCGATTGTTTGGTCAGGGATTTCTCTTTAATACAGACATAATGAAAAGGATGTTATACACACTCTTGTTTTGTGCTCCTCTTACCCTTCTTAGGAAGCTTTATAAGCGCTATGCTTTTCTGCGTTGTGAAGAGGAGAGAGAGCAGTTCCTCTACCATCTCCTTTCCCTCAATGCCGTGGACTACTTCTGCTTCACCAGCGTGTTCACCACCATCAGTAAGTCGAGTCGCTCAGCTGACCAGTGCAGTGGGTGTGTTAACACCCGGTCTCTGGGAGTGGGGTGCACCTGGCACAGTTTGGGGACACTGCTGGCCTCCAGATCTCCACTGAGGGTGGCTGAGCCACCCTGGGCTGGGGTCCACCCTGAGGAAGCCCCTCAATGGCGATCCCTCCCGGCAGCCCAGCCGCATCCATGCTGAGGTGCTGCTGCCCCAGGCGCTGAGGAGTGCAGGAGATATTGTGCTCCACAGCGCCCTCCGCAGCCTGCTTTCCTCCTCAGTGTTGATCCAGCAGCAGCCTGTTGGGTGCTGATTCCTAACACAGTCTGTGATAGAAAACATTACCTACAGTGGATACAGAGAGGACTGTTTTATTAAATAAATAATATAATATGCCAAATAAAGTCAGGGAATCAGTATGTGATAACAGTACACTCATACAGCTGAACATCGCTAAACTGTGCTAATTCACAGCCCTCATGGTCTTGCTGGAGGGCATAGATCTTTGCCGGGAAGAAATGCTGATTGGTAGTGTTTTGTGTTTTTTTGGTACCAGGGATTGAACTCGGGTTCTTGTGCTTGCACAGCAGGTGGTGAAACCACTGAACTAAATCCCCGGCCCATGGTGGTATATTTTTGATAGAAAGCTGCACTGTGGCATTTATTCTACCTGCTAGTACTAATTCTCCCTTGCAGTGGATCCCTTCTCTACTTGGGAGAAGTTTTCTTAACACCAGTTAGTAACTGTTTTGAGCGGCAGATGTCAGAAACTTAAAAAGCAGTGCTCTAAACAACTCAGAGGTTCTGTTTCTGTGCCATGAGACAGGGACTCACAGGTGGCCATGTGCAGTGCTGCCACAGACCAAGGCTCCTGTCCTTCCTCATGTTTTCCAGGCAGAAAGCTGTGTTCTCCGTCCACCTCCCCACAGGAAGGGAGGAGGTGGGCTGGGGTGGGGAGGGCAGGGTCAGTGCCTGAAAACAGGCTTTCCTCAGAGTCCCACTCAGCACCTCGCACAGTCCACTGGCCCAAATTGTGAAACTAATTTGGCTTTCCAGGCTCTGCTGGAGACAGACTGGTAAAGGTAGCAGGAATGGGGGTTACAGAGCCCTCTGAAATTGCTATCCAGCTACTCTGAATTAGGTTGTTCCAGACGTAAGAATCTAAAATAAGATCTATGGTTCCAGGCGTGCAGGTCAGTTCAGATCCCTGGGGCCCTCTTCGAGTCTGCAGATCTCTCCTCTACATCTCCACTTAGGACTTGGAACCCTGCATGGGAGAGTTTCTGATATAATAATGCTGCTCTTTTTACTCAGCTGCAAAGTCAGGGCTGGGTGCTGGGCCCTTCGAAGCTCGGACCTCCAGACAGGCTTTGTCCTGCAGCCTCCCTGGGCGTCATCAGGCAGGAGCTGAGGGAGCTTCCGGCACCAGACATTCTCACGCCAACCCCTTCTGCTTTCAGTTCAGTCCACCTGGTTTGCTGATTACCAGATTGTCAAAGCATGGCCTCCCCTCTCACATTTTCCTTTAGCCAAAACAAAAGGACAGAGAGGCTGTTCGACCAACATCAAAATGGTCACTTACATAAAATTGGGAAACGAACCACTTAACCATTCAATCTCCTGCCCCAGGAGCTCAGACTGAGAGGCTGTGTCTGGGCAGCGTGTCCTGCAGGTGGTCTTTATTCAAAGACAGTTTCTGTTACCCCTATCTTTCGACCCAGTGATTAGAAATACCAAGGGCATCAACAAAAAATATTAATTCTTACTCTGTTTTTTAAACAGCATAACGTGGGTACAGTGGCATGTGCTTGCAGTCCCAGGACTTGGGAGGAAGGAAGATTGCAAGTTTGAGCCCCACCTGAGGCGGGGTTGGGGGTCTGGGAGTCTGATGAACAAAAATATGTTAATGTATTTGAGTCCTCTATTTAGAGGGGGGAAGGAGATCTATCTGTACCAGGCTTCTGCTGAAAGGGCTGCAGTGGGACAGTGCCATCTAGTGGTGGCCTTTGGAAGCGCTCTGCAAAGGCAAGGCTTCAAACCTCTCACCTTTGCAGTCCCCAGGACTCCTCTGCACAGGCTGAACCTTGGTAGCTAACCAGGCTGTAGTTTAGAGTTCATGGTGGATCCAGAATGGTGGTGCCTTTGTTATTCTTGGCATTTCATACTGGGTCATGAACTTGGGAAGGGAAAGTTCTGAAGTGAGTGCTTAAAAGCATTCCTCAAGAAAATCAGTAATGGAGTTTAACCAAGAAGTCATCTACCCATTTTCATATGAAACCAAATTGGTAACTGTGTTCATTCATACTCAGTTTTGTTTCAAAATTAATTTTAAAAAAATAAGCAGGAGCCGGGCATGGTGGTACACTCCTCTAATGCCAGCACTATGGGTGGCCAAGGCAGGAGGACCACAAATTTGAGGCAAGTCTGGACAACTTAGAGACTCTGTCTCAAAATTTAAAGGGTGGGGGTAGGGATGTAGTTTAATGGTAGAATTAAACCAATTTGAGCCCAAGGACGGGGGCGGGGGGGGGAGGCCTGGGGATGTGGCTTGCCTAGTGCAGGTGAGGCATGGGGTCAGAGCCCAGGTCCACCCAAAAAAAACAGTGACAACATTGCATAATCCAGTGTTCATGTTGTCATGAATTCTCTTGCCCTGTTGGAGGCTGTTGCTAAGTAGTAAGTGGTGATGTATGTCACTATGGTAATAGATTCACCATATACTTGTGGTAGTGTATAATCATGGGAGCCATGATGGGTGGGAACTTGCAGTTTATAACCCAACCTCGTCTTTCCAGACTGGAAGAGGTAGGCCGGGGATTTAGCTCAGTGGTTCTGCTGCCTGCCTCGCAAGCGCAAGGACCCAAGTTGAATCCCGGTACCAAAAAAAAAAAAAATCAGCTCTCAGTAATTGTCTTCTTTAAACTCCAGCTCGTGGTGATCCCTCA